>JAQFYC010002433.1:0-25723 GCA_034694165.1 Tomocerus mixtus
TTACCCCTGGAGGATGTATAAATAGGGAGGGCTAGTTAATAAAAATACTTTCTTTGCTTAAAAACAATTGTATATTGCTTTGCTCGCATCCTGTTAAGCGGTTATGTGTTTAAGTAAATAATTATATGATCCGTAAAACAAGTTAATCAAATTGACATATTATGTAAATGTTAACAGTGAGAAATTGTAAGTATGGAAGAATTCTAACGACAAAATATATTGTACGGTATTTACTAAATGAATTTAATGGATGTTATTATTTTAACGATGAGTAAAGAAAGTGAATGAAAGTGGACAAAAGTGGAACTATTTGCAACCTGCACATAGAACATTTAGTGGTAAGTGGTAGCTGTGGTGGGGCCTGGATCAAGCTGTCACAAACTAGTGGCCAAAGTCCAAATTAAACTCCAACTTCGAAGCATCTGAATATTGATACAAAAGACAAACATCAATTTAACAAGATTTAACACAATGAATACTTTTTGTTTCCTTATCCATTATCAACAGAGCTTTTGAAAAGGTATTTGGATTTCAATTTCATTAAAATGCTGTGTGTCCTTAAAATGCTGCAACCTTAATTGTTGTCAAGAAATAACAAAGTCACGAAAGTACGAAAACAATTATTACTGCATTGGCACTTTTATTTATCTGTAGTAGATAAAGTTTTTAACTTGGTCGTATGAACAAGCGAATTACAATGTAAAATTCATAACTGGCTTATATGCATCTATTTAAGTCAATTTCTTATAACATATCTTAATCTATATGTTTATGTAACAATGTACATAAATGCACAATACGCATAGTATAATTACGGACACAAAAAGTAAAAGGTCTCAATGTGTCTACTGTGTCATTAAAATTAAGTAAAATATTAAATAAAACATAAAATAGTTTGTGCCTGTACGGCATTTGAATCAAATCACATCCATTTCATTTGTGTTTTGCTTACGATTAGTAGCATAATTTGTTTGTTCAATTGAGCAGCGTTCCATATTCATGAACTATTTAACGTAGCATTTAACAAGGTACAAATAAATATTAGTTTATACAAATATATAACTAGCAATTACTATTTAAAATGGCTTAGTTATTTGATTTTTAACTTTTTCGCTTTTGCAAATACTTTTTTGTTTATAAAGCAATCTTCAAATTAGTGCCTGACAATTATAATTTAGTACAAATCATAAATTTTTAATTCTCATAGCTAAATGCTTATTTGGTCTTTAATATTTTATCCCGCTTCTGTAACTTATTGTCGTCAGTCTTTAAAAAATAATCTTTTTTAACACATGTAGTCATTTTCTACAAAGGTAATTAGGTACTATTTAAATGTGTATCTAGTTTCCCTGTTGGCATTAATACACATAATTACCTCAATCAAATGGCAAATTAATCAGCCAGATGTACATATACATACATAGAATTATGGCCTATGAATATAACCAGTATTTAGCTATTACAATATTATTTAACCAAAACAGTTCAATAGATCACACTAACATACTAATAGTTATTTATATGACAAAACAATTTCTGATGGTAGACAGTTTTTTCAAATGTTTTGGAGTATAAATATTTAGGTACATCACTATACTTGCACATTACAACTTTCACATGCGCTTAACATATTAACCAAATTAATTGTACATTTGTTCGATTTAATTACAACAGTTGTTTTTGTGAAAACTTTAATACTAATATGAAAAACAAAATTAAATACATAGATATATAATTATATTTGTGCAGATTTAAGTGTTGTTCGACTCGCGTGTTATTATTTACAATATAAATATTAATGTTTTAAACAGTAAAAAATCTACCTTTAAAAATGTGTAGAAAGTTACTTACAAGTATTCCTACGTAAATAATTATTATAAAAAGGTTGACTGTAATATATTAAAAAGAAGAAGGGGATATTAAAATTATTTAATACCCATTAGTATTAAAAGTAGTTACTTTAGTTTCACAGGCAATGGAATTCAGAAGAATAAATGCCTAAGTAAGTAAACGATTTAATGTAATGTATGACAATGTGTAAAAATGTAGATATAATTTAATCATAACTACCACAAATATGACATGACATTTTAATAATGTTTTTTCGTAAATAAGAAATTTGCGTTCAATTACTGTGGAACTGCGTAATTAAGGCAATGACAAGTGTCTAATTAAAATCACTTAACTTTAACTAAGATATCTGTAGTTGGCATTACGTCAACCTTAAAATATTAATTATAATTATAATATTTCATATATACACCTAAGAACGCTAAATAAAATGTCAATCCAGTTCGACTAACAATTCAGGCAATGCAAAGAAATTTTCAAGAAATGTAAAAGTAGGTCTGTGATCAGGATTTTCGGCCCAACATTTTTTCATCACATTAAAGACATCATCAGGACAATCTTCTGGTTTCGCTAGACGACCCCCTTTTTCTACCATTTCAATCACCTAGTCGACAGGAAAACATTATTATTGCATTCATTGGGTGTGATACTTTTATGATAGTTAACTGTGTAAAATATTTTTTTTACATCCTTTCCCGGTACTTCGTCGCCATAAGGAGTCTCGCCGTATGAATACATTTCCCACAAAGTGATGCCATACGACCAAACATCTGAAGCATGTGAAAATGTACCGTGGGTACATGACTCTGGAGCATACCTGTTTAGAAACACGAAAATAATTACTTTTTAAGGTAACAATTGGTTTTAGCTGAAACTGTTAAGCATTTGGTTTTTAATTCATAAAGCATAAACGTGAATGCCTTATTAACTAGTTAATATTAACTTTAGTGCCAGTATTATACGTATAACTCATGGCTAGGTAGGCTAGGTATTACTATGTTATGCGAAATTTCGTTACGTCAGATATGTTTTTAGTAATTTAGTAATTCGATAATTATTTTATTTCCTTTGCTTGTGAAGCAATTATAAAAACATATTCAAGTCATAAAATATACACTTACCATTTAATAGGCCACCTTCCTCCTTGTGAAGCAGTGTAATAATTACTATCAAAGCCGAGCGCTCTTGACAACCCGAAATCACTTAATTTTGCCATTTTTACAGAATTCAGAAGAATGTTCCTTGCTGCCAAATCTCGATGAACAAATCTTTTCTTTTGAAGATAAACCATACCTGCAAATAAAATACATTCCCAATTACAGATATCAGTCACATCCTCTGAAATTTTGACTGCTTTAATCCCAAGTAAGTCGTATGTTTTTCGTTTTTGAAAACATTAATAAATCTTGTGTTGTACATATTGGGAAGCAAGTAGAGCCTATAAGGTGCAAGGCAATCTTCCCCATGGAAAGCAACAGACAATAAACTGTAATTTAAAAAAGCCAGAATTGTGTTGATTTAGATATTTACCTTTGGCAACTTGATGTGCCCAAAGTCGAATATGTCTCACTGGATTTATTTCTTCTTTATTAGTGACCAGGTATTCTTGTAAGGAGCCCAGTTTTAATAGTTCTTGTAACTAAAATGTAAATAAAAATCATTATAACACTAATCCTAAAACAGTTTATAGCGTATAAGGTCGTATATGTTAAATTGACTCCTTCAAATTACGTAATAATGTCTCAATCGCATATTTTGTTATTTACCATGTAAATTCTCGGTTCCCAACAAATGCCGATTATTTTGACAATATTTTCGTGCTCCAAGTCCATCATAACTTTGGCTTCTTGCAAAAATTCATTTTTCGTCCATTCATGCATTTCTTCTTCAGCCTTAAGAGTTTTGATTGCCACGTCAACTACGTTAGTTCTGCTCATTCGTAGCTTTCCATCGTAAACTTCTCCGTACTCCCCACTGCCAAGCAATTCGCCCAAATCAAACAATTCACGTGAAATGTTTTCTGAAAGGAAATAAAATTATGCAATAAGCTTAAGTATTGTATAACTAACTACAATGAGAAGAGTATTACAGTTCTACCAAATTGGTTAAATATCCTGTCATAAGTCACAATTGTGAAAAGTGAAAATGAGACAGTAATAATATTATCAATCCATACCTTTTGTAAATACGTAATCCGACTTGTTATTATTAACCGAGTCACTGAGAGAACGAAGTCCATTCGGGGAAGTTGACAATGGAACTCTTTTGGGCAAAGGGGGAGGGACATCCAGACTGTTTGAAGATGAGGATCTCATTGATAGATCCGAAAAACTTTGTGTTGGTCCAATGGGAGTTTGTAAGGTGGAAGGAAGACCGTCAGACCATCGGCAATAATGGTCTACGATATGCTCCAATGAATCTAAATATGGTCCGTCGTCTATGTAGAAGAAATTATGCTGCAAATACACAAATTAATCAATCATAGTAATGAGACATAAATACACTACAATATCATTAAAATCTCAACATATTGGTACAAATAAACGTTAATATAATATTGTAGGAAAGAAATGCGAGTAAATTCGGCATACCTCTCTACCAATTTCAAAGTTGTAGGGATGTCCGAGATAGAGAAGAGTAAGTACGTAAACCTTTGGCTTGTTGGAGGAGCGTCGTAAGAGGAAATATGATATTTGAGTATCATTATTATTTTGGATTTGGCACTGTTGCAGAAGCTGGAGAGCTTCCTGTCTTTCCAGCAAGGAGTGATACCAATCGTCTCTGTTATGTCGCGCCTTCCTCACTCTGTAAGTATCTGTATGCGTTGGAAGTCAAGAAAAATTGTTTATTTTGCCTTTTCAAATTTTCAACATCTGCATCCTTGGAATGTTACTTTAACACAAATATTGAACTATTGAACATTTGACTTTTATTATCTAAAAATTCCCATATTTCCAGTCGGTCCAATTGATGTGGCATATTAAACTAAAATACTAAATACTATATGATACTTAAAAGTATCATTTACATATTACACTCACCTAAAAAGTCAACCGTTTCTTCATGATTGTTTTCAAGGGCTAAATGCAACGGAGTTTTATTGTCAACCGTTCTGGGACGAAGGGGAGCGTGATTTTTTAATAGAATTACAACACATTTAGTGTGTCCTCTAGATGCAGCCTCGTGCATAGGAACCCATCCTAGAAACAAGTTTTATAACCATTTCCATTATTCTGCTTAGTAAGTAATTCACGAATAAAATAATTCCAAAGTCATCAAGCTTGAGTAACCGTACCTGTTTCATTGCGACGTAATTGTGGGTTGGCCAATCCTTCTCGCATTAAAAGCTCAACAGTATCCGGATGGTTGTTGATACATGCATACTGTTTACAATAATCATTAACAGTTAAACTTTCATTAATAAGTATTGACAAAATATCCTGTTTCTTTATAACGGCATTCTATTAAATGTTTACACGAATAATTGTATTGTTAGCACGTACGTGTAAAGGAGAGCAACTTGAAGAATCTTTAGCATTCACATTAGTCCCGGCATCAATAAGTATAGTCAGAATTTCGTTACAGCCATTAATAGAGGCAAGATGAGCCGCTGTTTGTCCTTCGTCATTTTTTGCATCCAGACTTCTGTAACCACAACGAACCATTTCTAAGACTATCGCCGTGTTCCCTATTCAAGTTTTAGAAAACACAACAATTATTATTCAATTATTTATCAAGACTATCAAAATAATAGGTTTGCAATTTTGATTTGTTGCAATTTTAATCAATGAATAATACAAATACTATTTGTATTAGTGATATATTTAATTACCTTCTTTGGTGGCTCTATGTAAAAGATTAGTTCGTCCATGTCGACGACAATCTGGAGGAGGTGGTGAATTAATTAAAGGCTTTCGCAATTTTATTGCGTCCTCGTCGGTTGAAAACCTTTGGTAGTATTTTATAAGCTCGTCCAGTCCATGAATGACATTTCCCTCCTCTTAAAATAATAACCCATTACACAATTAACAACATCATTCTATTTCTTGATTGTTTATAATCAAATGCTTTATATACTTATATGAAAAAATTAAAATATAAACAGGAAGCCACCTACATAGCGGCACAAGACAAGTGTCCTTAATTACTAAATGGGGGCAGAAGAATTTAAACACTACAAACTAGGTCGTATTGGATCATATTAATTTCAGTTATTACATTAAATGTGTAAACGAACACTTTTATAATGTCATTACATAATTCCCCATTAATACATATTAACATATTTTAAAAAAGTAGAATTCCCCACTTTTAAAAATAACTCCCGCAGGCTGGGCTCCTACCTAAGTACTTATATTTATTTGTGTAGATCTAACATTGTACTGATATAAATGGCTATGTAGCTGTAGCTAGCTTGACTTGATTGTTGTTAAAGTAAAACTTACCAATTGAAAAAAATGCATCCCGATCGTGTCGACAGATTTGAATGTGAAGAACTTCAGCGTTTGATAAAACAGACAATGCGTAGTCACCAATTGATGAAGAGCTTTCCCTTACAAGGAAGGTTCCTTCTTCTGCGTAATTATAATTCAAAACACAAATTGCATTAAATTAACTCACAAAAACAATAAAAAATCGCGATAAAAACGGAGATCGTGAGTTTGCTATGCTAACCTTGTGTTTGTAGCAAAGCTTCTGCATCTTCCCTTGTGATATTGCCATGAAACCAGGCATCATCTTCAGAAATTAATGGCCCTGACATTATGGCATTTGTAACTTGTGATGAGAATTATGTAGTCAATAGTCAAGTGTAAAAATCACGAATGAATGGCACGGCAAGACGCAAGATAAAAATTAATCTGCTGCGGGTCTATAGTCTCGTCTCGCTTTAATGTTCCAGCCAAGTGTGAATGTGAATGTGAAAAAATTCAATGTAATAATGTAAGTCGAAATACTTTTAAAATAATACTATGAACGTTAAGAATGTTACTTAAGGCGTACGCATTCATATAATGTTTTCTTAAAATGCGTTGTACTTTCTTTTAAAGTAAGATTGTACTTAAAATTCTCTATTTGTATGATTAATAGTGCAGTGCGTGTGTAGCAAGCAACAAGTGTGTATAATGTAAGTAAAGTGATACTAACTATACTAATTGGAGCAGAATTTCTATATTATCCGTTACCTCCAAAAGAAAATGTTCTTTACTAATAATATACCAAAATTAGAATACTGGAACCAATAGACCAATAGAAAAACAAAATAAGTAGGTATTTAGAATACGAAGAACCCTTTTTTTATTATCCCTACTGAATTACTTACTTAAGTGTTTATGAATGAACACTACTATACTCTGGTGTTGGTGCTGTATGGTATGTGATGTAAAAGTAAAATGTATAGTTGTATAGGAAATGTGTCTCGACTCTCGCCTGTCTGTCGCACATTTAAATTCTGAGAAGAGTCTGGCTTATTGCTTCTCTCTCTTAGCATATATGTATATTATTATTGTATAAAGTGGAGTGGAGTAGAGTAGAGTGTACTATCGTAAATAAACTATAAATACGCGATAAAAGCTAATTTTGTATATACATGACCAAAAGTATGAATTACATTTTGCACAGAAGACAAGCAAGTTCAATTAAAATGTAACAAGAAGTAGAGTGACTGCTCTGCCTTCTACTGAATGTTATGTATGTGACAAATAAAGTCACGGTCAGCTCTTCTTCTTCATGACGCAGTTAAGTAAGTTAGCAACGCTATTTAAAAACTTGAAATTCACATTATTTTAATAATCACATCTGACTTGACTGTGACTTCTACTTCCTTTCACAGAACTATACTATCGCACTGACAAAAACTTGTGTTGTCAGTTGTACTTGTCGTCACTTTAAGAACTGTTGACTGTTGCTGATATGAATACAATTCCAATACAAAATTTTCATTTCCAGTTCCAAGCCAGGGATCACATTTAGAATATTTTCTTTTCACGTTTCACAAGGATTTATGTATGTACTGAAACATCTTCTTGGCCCTTGAATTTGAATAAATACAACTTGGGCTTGAACTTGAACATCCACTACTATTTATCATTTAAAGGAGATTCTTCTTCACGTAGTATTTATGTAATACAATCCTCCCAATAATTCTTTAATGCAAAAAACACTTTCCCAGCTTGGAACTCAATGTCCTTGTCGTTAGGACCGTATTTCACCAAGGAATCAAGTTGTTGACTAACTCTCACACTGACTATCCTTCGTATTATAGTCATTTGACCATAAATCTATTTAAAACTGCTTATAGATCGCGCGTACACCGCCGTCTAGTAAACTAAGGGGTGAAACCACCGCCGTCAGAGTCTTCCGCCGTGCAAGGCGGCCGCCGTTAAGTGGCACGTGAACTACACTACAGCTACGCAGTTATTACTTCATACCAAATACCACACCTCCGTCGGCCGGCCTCTCCGTGTGTATGTCTGTTACAGGTGGTTCCCATTCCCATTGACCATCTGCTCATCCAAAAAATTTTGTTATTGTTTTACCGCTGTCTATCTTCGTGAGTTCATGAGTAATAATAACAATAATCACAAAAACACACAAGTTAGAATACTCTGTGGCTTTTTACATGGCATAAAATGCGTGTACTGTAGTTCTCTTCAGAATGAATGAAAGAATGTATAAATTGTTTGTGTTGGAAATTGGAAAGAAGGAAGTGCATTTTAAGGCATTAGTTTCATGTATAGACGTATTGTCAAAGGTACCCCAACGAGACTTAAAAAAAACAAATTTTTGGATCCCCTTATAACATGGTACCAAATGTGTATCAATCGAAAGCACTAGTAAAGGGCTTTAAAACATCACTAATTTCATTTTTCTACGGTGTACCGTTCAAGATTAAAATTCAAAAGTCCGATTTTCGGATTCCATTGATTACTTATGAACGGGACACCGTAGAAAATGAAATTAGTGTTGTTTTAAAGCCCTTTACTAGTGCTTTCGATTGATACACATTTGGTACCATGTTATAAGGGGATCTAAAAAGCTGATTTTTTTCTGTCTCGTTAGGGTACCTTTGACAATAGGTTTATTGTAATATATTGTACTAGTCAAGTACCCGTTCAATGAACGGACTTACTCTTGACTAAAAAAAGATTTAGACTGACCTTACCTTGAAATTCGCTCTTTTGACTACTTACTTTAACATGTGTTGCAAGTAGGGGAAAACCTTACTTCATCACGTACAAAAAAAATGCGAATTAACACGTAAAAAGAAGAAAAGTGTGTGCTGATCCCCAGGAAACGTACTACTATTATGATATACATTACGTAGTACTTCAGAACATAATATAGGCTTATATTTAATGGCACCATATAAAAACTTGCTTTGCCATAATTTTTTAGACTTATTTTATCATAACTTTATTCATTTACCAAAACAATATCCAAAAACCATAAAAATGGGAATCGACCATATAAAAACCTATTTACCATAAGTTTAAGCAAAAATACATGTTGACCATAATTTCGATATGGTTTTACTACTAAAATGATGGTCAATGTCAATGTCAAGGCTGTTGCCATTATTTTATTCGTAACCGGCGCCTTCGAAAACCCCTTTTCACAAAAAATATCTTTTTTTGGTGAATTTTTATAAATGAGGGATTTCACATCTTATATTTTGTAAAAAAGGCATGTACTAAGGATTTAAAATTATAAGCCTCCCTGCAACGAATCGGCCAATAGCAAGAGGAAATACTGGTGTTTTGCTAGCTTCATTTTAAACCCTGGTTGGGGTGGACAATGTTATAATCGAAACTAATGCGCTTAAGATTATGAAAAGGGGTACACAAACTAAATAGACTGTTATGATGATGACTCAAAATTGACTTTTGGCATGACCGGGTTACTTTACTAGTTTTGTATCATCAATAGATAATGTCCATTTTTATCGCGTTTAACTTGCTTCCTTGCTTATACTTATGTAAGCACTATATTAAGCCTTATATATTTTATGTTTATGTTGTCCGTATCATGCTCATATTACTAGGTATCTAATCTATTCTATCTATATAATGGTATACAATCGCTATAAATAGATATCTCTCATAAGTACATGCCATAAAGTAAAGTGAAATTGCTGCAATAATATAGATATTGTGCACATCTATGAAGATATTTATATTAAAGGCCCCCTTGTACAAAATAGTAGATACATTTTATACGTGTTAGCATTACGTATTATGTCTATGTTCAGTTTTTGGATGGTTTTTACAAAGTCCTATCTTATATAAGGTCCAATTATCATTTATTACCTTACTAGTGTATGATTATGTAGATTACAATAATTTTTACACGACATGATAATATATGTCCTAGGAATGTTGTCCATAATACCTGTCCACTCCCCAAACCTGGACTGGAACTTATCGGATGGACGTGATTCTCAAGTTGGCCTATTTGTTTATTAGATTAATTTGAGCAGATTGCACTAACAAGTCTAGTTTTATGTATTAGTTCCATTGCATACAAGGCATACATGTTGCAACTAAATAGTACCTACTATAAAAATTAGTGGACATTTTATGGTCTGCTCCAATAATTATTGTTTCAAAACAAAATTGTATTGAGAAAATAGAACTAAGTATTACAACTCACTTCTACAATTTATTATTTGTAGAAACACCGAGATGCGAAATGCGTATACTAATTTGTGTTGAGAAGCATAAGCAATTTTAGAAAATCCTTTACTTTTATTATTTGCTTGTAAATTATTACCAGGTACAAAATTAATCAGATATTCATTGCGTAGTATCACACATTTACTTAAAAATCTTTAATTTGCATAAAAATTAAACGGAATTTGCCCTTGCACTATTTTCCAATATCTGTATGCAGATAATGACAAAAATAGTCATATTTTTGGCCAAGGAATTAAGGGGGGAGTGAAATATTATGCATAATAATATTATAATGGTTTTGCCAGTATCCTCCTATTCCATTCATTCATCATTCCATTGGAAAAAGGTATTCCATCTTTCATCTTTACCATATATTGTGTAATAATGTGGGCATGCATATTGCATATGTCATAGTAGTGTAATACTCTATCTATACGTAATAAAATAATAAATATCTGTATAAATATACTGAGTATGCATGCAAGTATGCATATATTACATGTGCATACAGATAAATACATAATACCACGTCTTTGTACATTATTATAGCTGCGAGACTTATTATAGACGGGAGAGCGTTATTATTTATGCTCTGTTATGTTATGTTATGTTATGTAATGTTCGTCGTTAGCTAATTCGTATTCTATATGCATTGCAAATAGTGATGAGCTTACGAAAGCATTGCAAATTGCAATCTCTCACACTAGAATTATCTTCATCCTTCCATCCAGTCAGGCAGGCAGTCCAGAGAACTGAACAGAAAACACTCGCACACTCACTCATCTTTCCATTTTACTGTGCTATGTTATGTACTCTTCAATTCTATCTCTGTCTATCAATCTACTCTTTACATACACTATAATAATATTGTTCTCTATTCTCCATTCACAATTCACAGTCTCATAGTCTCATCCTCATTCATTCAGATTTCAGAGTTTCAGACTTTACTGTGCATTTTGGCTCGACTGAGACTGCAAACTGCAAACTGACTGAACAGGCGGAACGGAACTCAACAAGAACAATCATTCCATTATACTTGTACTTACATATACTATTATTATGTAACATTATGCAACTACAATTCCAGGATATTATATAATACGGATTTTACTGACTGAATGACTCCAGTTTCAATGCTATAGTGACAGTGCAGAGTGTATTTAAGTTACCTGCTCATCCCGATCCAGAATTCAGAATTCAAGTTAGAAGTTAAGGAAGGAGAACGAGCAAAATAAAGTGAGTGATTATAACGAAATCTGATAGATAGTTAGTGCCTTCCACGTTACATTAAGATAAGTACATTGCATTGCATTTACATAACACGTCATATAAAAGTAATATCTGTTTCTGTAGTGTCACAAACTTAGCTACAGTGCATAGTACAGTAAGATAAGCAAAACCTTTCATAGACGGAGGCAGCACATCTAAAATAAATATTTCACTACATCCATATAATTAGAAATAAAGAATGACATAAGTATAATTATATATATAAATACCCGACATGTTCTCAGGTACCATAGTGGTACTTACCTATCTTTTAATAATTCCTATATATAATAATGATAATAATTTAAGTATATTTGAACATATTTCCGTTCAACCAATAATTCCTATATAAATATACATATCTGTGTCATTTAATACTTTTACACTATTTAACATTTACTCAAACTATAGTATAAAGTATAATATACAATACATATAGGAGGCTTAACTTGCTTTTTTAATGTACCGAATTTTTGCCGTTTATATATACATCAGCAATATATAATGATAAAGGTTGTTTTAAAATTCTTGTGTATAAAATAGATAAATAGACGGATTAGTAGGAGTGTTGCGAACATTATGTTTAGCTTTTAGTTTCTTTAGGGCATATGGTATGTGGTGCATGGAAATGAAAGGATTATTGGATTGGATTGGATTGGAGGATTTCTTGCTCGGTTCGTCTATCTATATAGTTAGTTTGTATGTACTAATATTGTAAAATAATAATAATGTTGTAGTTGTAGCTAAGTAAAGCAAAGCGTAAACAAATATGTACTGAGGAAGGAGAGTGAGCACAAAGTTGAGCAGACAGACGTGCCAAACTCATAGCCAAAGTAATAAATAGCATAGGTCACGTCACGATAGAGCAGAGCTAAAGCAACCATAATATATAACATCTAACGCTACTGTGTGTGATTATGCGAATTGTGAAGTGCAGTATTAGGTACGTACAGGCTTAATAATGTATTACTTGAACGTGTACGCTCCTCTTCATACACAAGTTTTTAGTTTTTTTGTACCTTAATGACACGCTATAATTTAACCTTCTTTACCTAGTTTCTAAAGTAATGTATAATGGTAGCACTCATATTTATTATGCTAAAGTTAACTTACTTTGCTTATACATTCTGCATGATGTATATTGTATATAGCACAAAAATGTTAATGCTAGATTTACAATAATATATATACAACCTGGCGAAATATATTTGCTTCCTTTTAGAGGGATTCCTTATGCAGAATAAACTGTATAGTAGCTAGACAAGGTACACTTGCTACTTAAAATGTGCAATTATACATAATGTAGCGCAATATGAAAGCAATTTCCAGCGTAATATTTACTACAGTTTCAATTTCCTATACGTATGGGAATAATTCATTGCTATTTTGGATTATATAAGTACGTAAAAAGTAAAAGTCCGAACCATTATTGTATTTACTATATGATTGTTGTACTATATATGATTGTAAAAGTATTTTTCTTCGAAAGAGTTGTACAAAAGCGAATTGAATTAAAATTCCTTCAAAAATATAGCTGAGCCAATTTTTCTGAATGAATTTCTAAAGCTAACTCTACGCTACTGGCAAATACTCATATTTTTATTTTTCGTAAAACTATTTTACTACCTTATGTTATGAGATGACCTATATTAATGCACAGAAAGCCAATACTAGTCTTCATTCACCCTGTAGATTGTGTGAATTCGTGTAAACTTAACGCTAGAGTCTAAAGTCTTTAGTCTAAACAGTATAGTAGAGAAGATCAGAGAGGAATATTGTATGTAGGTAAGTCTGATGGTTTAAGCATCCAAAGAGTATTATAAGTACAGCAGTAGCGTCAGCGTCAGGTCAGAGTCAGAGGTTTACTATAAGATATCAAGAATTCTTCTTGTAAAAGGTAGTAGTAGTTTGACTTTCGGAAGTCTTACCTTCCCTCTCCGTTTCGTTGCTTCCTTTCTGATTTCTGACTCCACTTTGTATTGTATTGTGTGTTTACCGTGTACATAAGTAATAAGAACCCTTTTACATAGCTTTCTTCACTTTTCTTCTTTAAAATTCCTTTTTCTCTGTTACTTAGCTTACCAAGTCAATTTTCTTTATAAATACTATAAATATGCAAAGCACAATTTACATCAGAACAGAATTGCTCCCTCATTTTCATACAGTATAATATCCATAATTTTTCTATTTATAGACCTTAATTCGTTTGTAGTGTACGCATTTATATGTGTTTTACTCTGTGCCAAAGTGTAGACTGAACTTCTCTAATATTCTAATAAGGACCACATTCTTGCTAATACTTACATACAACATACGCAAAAGTCAAGACGATATCAGAATAAGTTGGACATTAACTGACACTGACAGCAAATCTCATTGACAAGAAAAGAAGGGCTAGAGAGACGAGACAGTGCAATACAGTACATACAAAATATAAGGTAAACTTTTTCCATTCCAGTCTAATCTTAAAAAAGTTAAATGGAGATGGGCTCCCTATTATTCGAAGTTTGAAAAGTGTCTTTGGAGATTCGTTTACATAAGTGTAATGAAAAGTTATGGTTGTAAGTCTGCCTTCTCTCTAAACAATAATATAAGTTAACGGTTAACTTAAATACAAGACGGGGAGTGATTGAGTGTTGCGAAACTTGTCCAGAGAGTTTCTCATGAGTTTGCCTTTTGTACTTCTACCCACTCACTTATATCCCTTAGGTAAATATGCTTTTGCAAAATTGCAAATACTGACTTTTTACCTGTATGTCGTGTTATGTATCTACACTCTACACCACTTACTAACAATGACACGCATAATATATTTTTGCAGACAAACAACTGGCGTTGTTGCTTCTTATTCTTCACTTAGATTCCATGACGTAGGTAATTCATTATATTTATGCGGTTTATTTTGTACGTTTACATAATACAGAAAAATCAGGTCATTTAAGCAGGCTGTATTGTTTAACTATACTTTTAATATTATTCATTTGTAGAATTTACTTTGGGCAGAAAATAACAGAAAGGAACATTTTATAACATTTGGGAGTCATGTTAGACTTTTAATACGATCTTTGCAAAACACTTTGCAAAAGGTGCCTTTAAGCTATAAATGTATTTATAGATTTGTTTACCATTTCTGATGACGTTATGTGTATTAGTTCATGTGAGACTTCATTATGTTCTAGTACCTACGTAAAATTGCTAATTTAAGATACTCAATATTTTCTTACTGCAAACTCTATTTACTAAGACGTGAGGTTTCTCAGTTACTGGTTAAAAGGATATTTAACCATTCCAAAATAAATATTTCGCACATATAAATAGTGTAGGTATATAATTTTTTCAAAAATGTTTCGCCATAAATCTCAATAAGGTACCTACTATCTACGCATATACTGATGCTGTATTTATTTAGGTCAGGTATAGACAAGAATGAAATAATACTACTAAACCAAGAAACAATGGTAATTGGTTTTATGAATTGCTAGAATAGTATATACCTATGTACTAATATATTATGTAATACCTACAAGTAGCATTTTTATGTATTTTTAGCAAGTAATGGTGGTTCCAAAGCTATAGGTAGGTACTACTATAGTACATAAATTCAAATATTATAGCATTACCTACCTATGAATGTATTATTCAAGAGTACATACATAGATAGGTTCCAAAGGTATTTTTGCTTTGTGAAGAGGTTGTTTTGTGATGTAGTGCTATTTTATTTATACATTTTATGTGCTGTATAATATGTTCATTCACATAACATCACATTTGATCACATTGCACACTTCATCCATAAAATATTCATTTTACGAGAGAGAGAGAGAAATATTTGCTATGAGCATGTGTCGACTGAAAATTAGGTTGTTTTGTGTGTTACTTACGTGCGGGTAGCATTTTTATTTGGTTTCAGTCTCCTACCTTAGCTAGTCGGTGCATTCCATAATATGCTGCTCAAATACATCTACTAAAAGGTAACATAACATAAAATGTCTAATAGACACACATAACAAGTTACACATACTCTTTCTTACTTTAGAGTTATAGAGACTTTCCATTCAATCCATCCAATAAACCACATCACACCACTTAACTTTTCTTTAAGTAAAGTACTTCGACTTCAATCCACTTTCACCACGCAAACTGAACAGAACATTTGTTACTCACCGAAAGAAAAGAAGTCTTTCAATTGCATTCTCTAGTAAGTAGAAGGTCAATTCTAAAGTAACGGAACAATTTGTATTTCACATTTATTGAAGGTAGGAGTAGAAGGTAGCAGCTAGCTTACACACGCTAACAACACGCTACACAAATATTTCTCTGAAAATGATTCCTTCCATTGATTTTAATTGAAATTGGGAATCGTGAATATATAGATATAAGCTATTGTATGCTGATTGCTGATATATATTTTTTCATTTATTACAAAAATTTCAAAAAAGGCTCAAAGTACGCTAATCTACTTATATGAATTTGTACCTAAATGAGTAATGTATTAATCTTATTGGTCATTAAAATAAAAATCTTAAAATTGACTATATATAACTATAGTAGGGTTGGACAATGGAGATATTTTTATATATCCACTGGTTTGACTTGTCGAAATATTTCATGAAAATAATTTCAAATAATAAGAGTAAGATGATAGAGTATTAGTTATTGCAGCAAATGTATTTAACCTTTTCCAACAAACCTAAATAAGTTAAATAAGCTTCCGATGTGACAATTCTCATTTATTTTATTAAAAGGTTATTTGAAAAATTGAAAATCTCGTGCACGGGAATCATAGACATCAGTTAGGGACATCTTGGTTTCTTTCTTGGTGTATTTAGGTAGCTTGAAAGTCAAGCTGCTCTATTTGATCGTGATGCAATATGTGACGTGCCATGACGTGACTTGACATGTAGCGAATATATATTACATAATAATACAAATAGTAAATGGTGAAAGGTAAGCTATTGGCCCTATAAGGTTAAAATATATATTTCAATGCCATGCTTTGCGAGTTACGGATATTCTATCCAAGTTCGTGATGTTTGTGTTATTCCGTTGGGTGTTAGAATCAAGAAGCTAAAGTAATAGTGAAGTGCAGTGTGTAAGGGAAAAGTTCACTATCACCTGTTCCTTTCTTTGTGCACTTACCTACCCACTGGCCATTTATAAACGATTTCTAGTTTAAGAGAAAGCAAGTCCATTATCCATTTCTGCGTATGCATACCGTAGTTCAGTCCAGAACTCCAGAAAACAGGATCTATGTACATTTTGCTATATTTTTCCTTTGTAAGAACTTTTCTTCATATAATATAATATAGTATCTTTATGTGTACAAAGATATATGCGTATAAATAAAGCCGGTCAGGCTTAGGCCATGTATAGAACGAAAAAGAAAACGAGAACAATAGTTTACATGATTGGTTAATTTAAAACACTCTATAAATATTATACTATTAATTGACTTTCCTATTACTAGTATGGCAGGTAGTTTACATGTGCCAATACTTGTGCATAAGTACCTTGCATTCACCTTCGATACGGTTTTAGATGTTTCTGTGTAATCATTACTTTGTGCTAAGTTAATTGAAGGTCAGATGCGAAAAGAAAACTTATTCTGTCCATTCAAAGTTTAGACTACGGAAAACATTATTCTTGTCCAATTATAGTTGGTATTCTCTACTTCTCATTCTCATTTCAATTGAAAAACTTCTAGGGTTTGCAACGTACATTTCTCATTAGTAATGAAATATAATGCCCCAATTTTGCAAATTACTATCTACTTAATAAAACTTACCTTCAAAATTGTATTGACGTATCTTTGCAGTACTTATTTATAAAACGGCAATATGAAGCTACTGATTATACTAATACTATAGTATGAATGAACTGAAATACAAAGCTTTATATTTTTGCATCGAAAATTATTTACATGAATACCAACAGCAATATTCTGGTACTGGTTACATAGGTAGGTTAGGTATAGGTACGTAGGTAGATATAAGTTGTCCAGCAAGTGAAACTGTATTTTTTGGGAAACCCGAATCTTTCTTTTTTCTGCAGTGTAAGCGCAAATGTCACTTTGACTAATTATAGATTGTCCCTCGCTGTTGTTATGTGTACGTAAGTTAGTGGGAACAGCGTGGACATTTTCCCCGATAATCAATACCTTGACATCTGTAAAGTTTTAAGGTAACTGTTTTCTGCAATTTTTCGGGTAAATTGGCCCATAACTCTAGTTCCTTTGTTTGACTTGACAAGCTACGGACACGTCCCAATTAAAGATTCCTCTAGAGCATAGAACTCGGTAGCTCTGTTTCTTTGTACGCATTGGACTTTTTATGCTGTTGGATGTCCTATCCTCCTATAATGGGGATTTATTTAGAGAACCTGTTTGTCCGTTGGTCTTCTTTGGGTGCCCATTGTCCTCCTAACTCCTAAATATATGTTTTCATATTCCGATTAATCCGTTTTGCTGTTTATTTGTGTTGGAGTTGAGATTGGGGAGTTTCGGAACTGTAAGTTGCAATGCATGAAGTATTTCTGGATTGTAGTAAGAGTATTATGCCATGTCATAATTACTAGGATATATTTTCCTAATTGTTTAGTTTTTTTGGAAAGGAATGCCTATTATATTTAGGTACTATTATACAACAAGGTTTCAGATTCGTTGATTAGTTTGTTAATGTATTCTATATTTACTCTATATAGTTCAGAAGGTTCTCAACTTGAGTGGTTTACAAAGTTTGGAATTATTTGCATTTCTATGCTACGGCACTGTATATCTACATTTGTATTTTATATACAATTCTAATTTTAATCAAATCAGAGGGTATTACAGTTAGATTGTATGGCAAACCAGTTTCTATCATCTGTCAACACTAATTAAAATATCGAAATAAGATTGGCGATATACGTAAGTATTTATTTATGTTATTTTTTTAATATTTAATGTATGTTTATATCCGTGGCGTGAATTTAAATCCTCATGTTTAGTTTAGTATACTATTCTTAAGTTTTAATTATGGCCTGCAAATTATTAAGTGCACTAGGTAGCTAGTGCATGCATGGCTAATACTATCGTAGAGACTAAACAAGGTTATAAAATTATCTCATCATACGAATGCAATATTCATTCCCTCGAGATGGTGCAGAAATTTATATTTTTTAAAGTTAGTCTTTTTCGAAGGATTTCGCAAATTAAAAATCTATTTACACATATTTGCAATTGTCTCTATTTGCATATGGCAATATCAAAAATCCAAACAATGGGATACCAAAACATGAAGAAAGCTCGTGTTGCTTATTTAGCATTCCTGAACACGTCTTGCAAATAAATATTTACAACGTAACCTGCAGCCTAGTGCTATTGAATAAATTGTTTTATTATTATATTGCTGATTACACGTAGTAGGTTACACTATTGTAAGCTGTACATATCAATACACCTTAAATTCCATGTTTCTAAAGATGAAGATGACAGGGCTTCATTATTCTCATTGTTCCCACGCAGTAGCAGCAGCAATAAAAGAATGCAATCTACAAATTGAAAGGCAAAAGAGAGCGACTCAATAAAATGGCGATGAATAAATTAGAGAACCCACACACTAAAAGCCAGTTTTTAACAACCCAATCCAAAACGCATCATTGGCAATGAATGACATCATATCAATATGTACAAACACATGTAGACAGTTTTAAGTGTTTACGTAGCAAAAAAGTGCATGCGAGGGAATTATGTGCAAAATGCAGTGGACATATCGGTACCTATATAGTACCTATAACTCATTTATGAAAGATGAGACATAATTTATTCTAATATGGCAACATTAGATCTATTTTTTGATATACCGTAATAATATTGAGCAAGTATATGAAGGCCGTCATTGTGATATACACATAATACATTTTTGTATATAGAATACGTATGTGCCTATGTGCCTATTTATAATGCATATACACACAAGTCTTATTAAATGTAACTTGTTATTACACTCCAACTTATACTATAAGATATCTCTCTGCAAATATTTCTTGTAAATGTACGTAACATGCCTTTATCCTACATTAATTTAGAATTAATTGTTGGCAGTTTTTGTTTTTGTAGAGCATCATTATTTAATGACTTAATTTTTTTTTGTAGGTAAAATTTCTCTTTTTGTAGGTAATTTAAAAAAACTCTTTTCATAGGTAGCATATTTAGGTGTCTTTTTATGTAGGTAAAACTGTATTTTTTCATAGGTAAAATAGTATTAATAATACAGGCACAGTATGTTATGTCAATAAATAATTATTGGTAATAATACAGTCACAAAAACAATAATGTCATACTAGGTTATGTCAATAAATAATTATTATGTGGAGCTCCGACTTCACCCACTGGTAACCCCGGGTCTGTAGCTTAAGGCTTATAAAAACCTAATAACGACAAATACGCCGCCATAGAACATCCCTTGTTTAAGATTTTTTGTGTATATTGTATCAAGTTCTAAACGGTTCATTGGATTTTGAAGTGGTTGCGCTCAATGAATTCCTGGATTCACTGGCTAAAATTGCTGGCAGGAATTTTTGATACGTTGGGACTGAAAGTTTTAACACCCCATATTACATCAAACAATCAGTTTTTGGCCTTTTCCTTTCATATATCTGCCTGTCAAACTTATATTAGGTAAGTGATCAAAAATTCCTGCCAGCCATTTTTAGCCAGTGAATCCAGGAATCCATGGAGCCCATCCACTTCAAAATCCAATGAACCGTTTAGAACTTGATACAAGATATGCGAACGCTTTTTAGGATTTCTCAAAGGTCTGCTGAATTCCATGTCATTGGAAACGGAATGCAGGGGAGTAGACAGTAGAATAGCCTGTTGGTATCCATTGAAACAAACCAGAGATGATATATGACCTATGACAAGAGTTTTTTTAAATTACCTACAAAACGAGAAATTTTACCTACAAAAAAAAATTAAGTATTTAAAATTACCTATAAAAGAAGAAATTGCATTTACCTACAAAACGAGATTTTTTACCTACGAGAAAAATGCATGCCTTATTTAATTATTTAAACATTTATATCTATTTTACATTAATTAAGTTTGTTATGTATTTAAAATTTGAGTTTTGAGTTAACATACAGGATATATCTCCAGTTTTTGAAATCTTATTAAATTAACAACTTTAAAATAGAATTTTCATAACATTATGGAGTAGGTTACGAAAAGGTAATTTTAGTTTAATTTTATTAAAGGTTGGTCTTATTTTAACTAAGTATGTAAAGTACACAAAAAGTTACAAACATTTACATTGCATCACAGTATTTCAATTCCATAACAACAATAACAAGTAAATAAATATGTCGTAGGCAATAAGAGGGATCAAACAGTAAGTACAGATTACGGTACAGTAATTAGGATTCCCCTTACGCGTAAGGGGGGATCTACATCTCTCTGGTCTTTTATAAGTACTTACTAATTCATAACAAGTAACTTTATTTGAGTTATTACTATTAACTTACCTAGAAGTTAAAAATACAATAAACATAACAAATATTATGTATAGGCAATCATTCAGTATGCTATAGGTAAAGAAAACAGATTACTCAACTCGCTTTCTGCTACGAATCTACATGATTTTGCCAAAGAGTCTGGTTCTGGTTTGCAAAAGATAGTTAGCAACGTTTTCTTAGATTATGAGATATTATATAATATTATGAGATAGTTGTAAATGACGGTTTAAATGACTTTTGGTCCCATAAGATTTTTCACAAAATGTGCATTTGTGAGGACGTTGCTCGTCATGAAGTAAAATGTGAATATTTCTGCTGTTCAGGGTTGTGAAATCTTTCTTGCAGATGTGACAGTAGTATTTCTCTCTATTATCAGTATGTGTTCTAACATGACTTTTCAACTCGGTCGGAGCACAAAATTTCATTGGACAGTCAGGGCAGCTAAATTTTTTGATTTTTTCATGAATTCTTGTTATGTGGTCTTTTCTGGATCCTTCAGTCCTAAAGGATGAGTCGCAATAGGAACAATTGAAAGGTTTTTCGCCTGTGTGGACCGTGATATGAGATTTCAGCTCTGTAGACGAGAAAAATTTCATTGGGCACATAAGGCAGGAAAATTTTTTAACCTGTGTGTGGAAACGTAAAATGTGAGCTTCCAATGCCCCTTTGGCTTTATAGACACGCCCACATTCTTCGTAAGTGCACTTAATAGGTCGAATATCGCTGTGGGTGTGAACACTTTTGACATGAAGTTTCATGTCGCTATTCCTGGCAAAAGTCTTCTGGCAAAATGAACAAGAGAAGTTGCGCTCTCCAACATGAGTTCGTAAATGCGCAGCCTTAGCTGTATGTAACCGAAATTGCTTGTCACAAAAATCACATTTATAAGGCTTCTCTCCAGTATGGATACGAATGTGTCTAGTTAAATCTCTCTGGTCGCCACAACTTTTTGAACAAAAGGAGCACACATATTTCTTTAAATGCTCTCGATTGTCGTGACATCGAAGAGTTTGAAGCGTTTTAAATACTTGGTCACACGTTGAACATTTGTAGGGATCTTCTTCTTCATGGATTTTCATATGTTGTTCGAAATAGCGCTTGTCGCCAAACTCTTTTTGGCAAACTGAACATTTAAATAGCTTAGCTTCATAATGGACAGTCATATGCCGATGCACTTTCGATTTTGTCATAAATTGTTTGTCGCATTTGGGACATGCATGTTTTCTTTCTCCACTGTGCACTAAATGATGAGCATTTCTAGCTGATTGGGAAGAAAATTTCTTGTCGCAAAATTTACAAGGATACGGCTTTTCACCCGTGTGACCTCTTTCGTGGATATCCAGTCCAGATTTGCTGGAACATGATTTTTGGCAAACTTTGCATGTAAATGAGTGATCTCGTCCATGAGTTCTTTTGTGGGCGGCCATGTTACTGGTATTTGAAAATCTTTTACCGCATATTGGACATGGATGCGGCTGCTCCTTCGTGTGAATACTCAAGTGTCTTTTTAAATATTCGGCACATCTGAATTCTTTGTTGCAGAATGAGCAATGTCGCATTTGCCTCTCGGTCTCGGTATGGATTTTACGAATGTGGTCAGTAAGATAATGTCTCCTTGAAAATTTTAAATCGCAAAGAAGGCACTTAAACGGTTTGTCACTGCTATGAATTGTGATATGGTCCTTAAGCATATACTTTGTGCCAAATGAATTTTGGCAAATGTCACACTTGTAGGGACGCTCTTTGGTATGAGTTCTGATGTGACAGGTGTAGTCGGAAAAACTGCGGATTTCTCGTTGGCAAAACATACAAGAATATTGCTTTTCGCCTGTGTGAGTTTTCATGTGATACTTTATGCCCGCTTTAGTTAAACAAATTTTATCACAAATTCCACATCTGTACGAAAGTGACGATGGGTTCGTTTCGTTTGGAAAGCTGACATACAATTTGCTCTCACTATTTCCTGACACCGTTGGCTTATCGCACAGTGGAAAGATGTCCGCTCCAGAATTATCCAGTTCCTGGTTTTCGCCCACTAATAAACGTTTCTCCGAAAATTGTCCTCTCTTCTTTTTATCATTTGGTTGGCCATACAAACAGCATTCCGTAGTTTTTGGCACATTCATAATTGTATGAATATTATTTTCAGGTTCATTTTCTGCATGTTCCATGTTTTCTATTTCTAATTCCTCCAGAAGACTGTACGGCTCCTGGAAAGAATATTTATTTTATTAAATAAAAATTGTGAATGATGAGCACTTTAAGAATGTATTTTATATATAAGGCACCACAACATTTTTTATCTGTATAATTAATAATTTAATAGTGCAATTAATGAGGTAGGTTTACATTTAGTTTTTGTAGAATTACTGCTTAAGCGATCCAATAAGAAAATATTATAAAAATGTAGCTAACCTCACAAAACTCAGTAGCTAAAGTCTCACCACTGGGCTCTGAATTCATGTGTATTCAAAATTCACAGGTTGACCACACAAAGTTGACACAAAGATGGAACAATCAGACGGAAATACTAACTATAAGAACTGATAATTATGATCTACCAAGTAGTGTCTGTCATATCTGTTTCCCTCTGATTTCAGAAGGAATCTACACGTTTGACGGAGAAGGGCAAATGTTACCAACTGCTAAAGAAAAGTTGGTTCTAGATAAATAATTATGCCTTAAATGTAGATATCTTTAACAAGCGTTAGATACTGGAACGTTGTATGCATTAAACATATATACCAAGGAAGGAATTAGGATTAGGATCTTTCTATTTCTTATCTTCGTTTGCCGTTTTCCCTGGTAAAGTTGTAATTTACCTAATCCTTCCAAATCTTTTTTCTTCTTCTTCTTTCCAAAGAAAATTAACCCTTATTGCCAGCAACAGCAGTCAAGGGCAAGGGCTATCCCTTCCGTGTTGTTTTCTGTAAGGCCTAAAAGTATCTCGTACATTTGAAGGTATGTATCTTAGGGTAATTAAGTGTGGGCGGATTAAGAAGTATTAAAAGATTTTAGGTAAATCAATTTTGGGTAAATCTTAAAATCTAAAATTTTAGGTAAATCAGCATGTACCCATTTTTCCTACGTACAATTCAAAACATTAGGAACCTACTGTAGCTAGGTATATGCAAGTTTTTTTATAGGGAAAATCATTATTCTGTTCGATAAATATAAATGTTTTTCATAGCTGCTCATATGATGCTAACTTATAGCTATCTGTACAATATTGCTTTGTCACTGTAAACCGCATTAAATATTGGACAATTTAGTATACAACACACTATATACATACGAAACAATTGGTGTATATTTATCATGTAGCTTCTTCATCAAACTAATTTATCCAACCCAGAAAATACTTTTACCAAAAAAAAACACTTAGGAAGCATTTACAAATATATATCCAATTAAAGGATAGATATATACTAGTATAAGGAAATATAAGGAAACAGGGATGCCCATATATGCATCGTCATTTTGCAACAGGTTTTAGAAATGAAAACGTATTGACAGAAATGATTGAAATTGATTTAGAACTAATATTATAGATAAGCATAATATCCCCAAAGTACAGATATAACCTCTCTTTCTGTAAATGTTAATAATAGGTATTTTAATGAGTGCGTTCAGTTTTTGTGCTGTATTATTTATTATAAAACATGAAAAGGTAAAGTAGATTTGTTGGTACGCATTTAAGGTTGATTTTGTGATAATGATAAGTACTGTAAAGATATGTGCTGTGCAATGTGTGCCTGCTGATAGCTATTTATTACATGTAGTGCAATTGCAAGCTTACTGGAGCAAGCAATGAATCATTCTGAAGATGAGAGTAGAATAGTACACTAAATATATTACCTAGCGAGACCATACACATAAAATAATGGGAGAGAACGTGTATTTGGTTAGTTAGTACACAATTAGAGTAGTGGAATTTATTCATGTAAATGAAACATACATTTTACCTTTTGAACTTTTAATTTCATAGAAAGTAA
Source organism: Tomocerus mixtus (assembly GCA_034694165.1). NCBI lineage: Eukaryota > Metazoa > Arthropoda > Collembola > Entomobryomorpha > Tomoceridae > Tomocerus > Tomocerus mixtus. Next base: position 25,280 of record JAQFYC010002433.1, read on the forward strand.
AGTGTAAAAATATCTCTAGAATAAAATAAATCCCTTATCAACTAGACGCTTCGTGAATAAGTAGGTGTTGTTTGGTATGCAATTTAATTTAATTTGCTAACATAGTTTTTAATCGTTGTCTATGACTCTTCTCGGAAATACGTATATAAATATGTAGTATGTATAATATTATTTAGTAAAGATCTAGTCCGTATCTCATGCTAGAGTAGTACAGAAATCATGAGTGGTTTCTGTACTAAAAACCTGGAAAAATGCAATTAGTATTTTTAAGAAAAAGTATTTAGTTATCAATGGATTGTTAATAATATAGTACACGTAATATTTTGTTCTTGTTGCAATAATCCCCAATAAACAATTCAACTAGATCCATCTTAAGGAGGACTCAATGGTTAGAATATGAATCAGACGGACGCGCGCTTGATTCGCATCTGTTCATATTGAACG
>JAQFYC010002434.1:0-25713 GCA_034694165.1 Tomocerus mixtus
TGTACTTATGCAGCAACAGCCAAACTCAATGCGGCCAGTTTAGTACTCGCCGTACGTTTTGACATGGAATGAACCAGGAGAGTGTGCATTACTATATTTGTATTCAGCTCTAGTGTGCGTATATTGGTAATATTAGCGTCAGTAGGTGAACTGCAGTTGTACATAGCAAAGAAATTGAGCAGTCTGTCTTCGATCGCGAACTTGAAACCTTGAAATGCGAAATTATTATATCTATTGTACAAAGTGGCCCAGCATTATCAATTACTTATTATTATAGCTCATCACCGCTCTGGCTTGTACAACGTAAGGAGTTGTAGCAGTTGTAGTAAGTGTGTAAATAGGTGTACTTACAAATAGTTCTTATTTGTAATAAGTGTAGTTTTGGTATAAGGTCTTGCCTCAAGAGGATACTCCATAATGCATAAAGGCTCATCCCCTATAGCTAAAATCCTATGATTAAGTATTCTTTACATTTGTTCCTTAAATTATTCACGAAGCTCAACCAAAGTGTGCGTGTCAGTAATAGAAGCTTAGGGAATAGACGATTTTGCATATAGAATGGCCACATACAATTGTAGTTTGCATTCCAAATAGCCCTAAGTGAACATAAAGTTGCCTTGTATGATATAAATGTGGCATGTAGTAACATAACAACCATAATAGGAAAAAACGAGGATAAATACATATATACCAAACCAAAGTAGTGATATTGAATGTCTAGAAAATATACTGGAGGTACATCCTAGTACATGCATTGGTACATAAGACTCAAGACATAAGCGATTGTACTTTTACGTTTCCTTACTAGGAACATTACTACTTTTTTCTAACCTTCCGTAATTCCTGTCTATTATCAATTTTATTTCAGCTAACTGTTTGGTTTACATATGCCATGCCACAGTTGTAATTGTATTGTGTAACTAATCTCCATTATTAGTTCATTCAATGAAGAACTGCAGTGTTGACATTCTCTAGTTGTGTCGTGTGCTCATAAGTTTAGTAAGCCAGCTCTAAATCTTAAATGAGGAAATCTTAAAGTGACAACCTTGCTGTTGGGAAAGCCTTAACTCTTAGTTTGAAATACGTAGATTATGGATACAAAAAAACAGTGATATACTTTCTTACAATATCTAATAAGCTGTTTTTGATCTTACTAATTTAAATAACATATAAGTAAATCACAGTGGCTAGCATTGTTGTAAGATATCGTTATTTTGTTATTCATATTATATTTAACCTATAGATCTGTGTTTCTTTTGCAGTGCCCGTTGTTTACATGCAGTATGTATATCGTAGATATTCTATCTTTATCTTACATAAGATGTATTGGCAATAGTTGTAATAAGCATTAATCCTAATCCTAACTTGTTTTGTATTTGCAGATTACGATTACGGAGGAAGAAAACTGTCAACAACATAACAATTTAAGGGCTTCCAACATACTGCTGCACCTCAAATCGAATTAAATTAATTTCATCTGCAACTCTGTACCTGTACTGTACTTTTTGGATACCTCTATCTGTCTCTGACTACTACTTTGATGTTGGTTACCGGAAAAGTGCTTCTTTAGAAGGAAAGCAAAATAAGTGCATTGCAATTTACATAACGTCCCACCATATTAAGTAGTCATCTCATTTAACAATATTTATGTACAACTATTTTCCTCATTTTTAAATTGTCTTAACAAATCTTGTGAAGTACCTGCTAACCTAAAGGATACAATAGACAGTAATACTCCGTCAGTTGTGATACAACATTTTTTATTGTACCTAAAACTACGTAATTGAGTACCTAAGTACGTTGTGAAAAGTGCAATTCATCTGAGACTGGTGGAAAAACATGACTCCGAGGAAGACTTGAATGTTGCTGTTACAACTGCTCCCGAATGATTCGCATGGAATTTGGCACAGGTGCGTGTCCACTCAGCTCACAATTCGGCTTTAGGCTGTGTCACCTGCACAAACCATTTGAAAATAATGGTCAGGTTTATCACCAGAAAAGATGACGAGTCCGGAGGTATGTGAATTTGACCTTTACTAAAGTTAAACTAGTACCTACCATACTTTTGCCTTGCATTGCATTTTTATACACAATGGAGAAAATGAGAGACATTTTACATTATGAATGTACAGATAAGTTGAATGATGTTTTTTCCTGTAGACGAAAAATTGTTTATATTGATAAGCAATTCAGTCTCCGTGGTATAACAAAATGTATTGGTTTTTCTTTCTTCTCTGGGAGAAAGGACGTTAAGGAGAATATTGGAAATGCATTCGAATTGAAATATATAATGGGAGCATTACGCTAATGATGTCATGAATTATTTATAAAACGTCTGAGTTGTTGATAGATTGACAGTTCGCTGCGACTATTTGTTCGTCGAGCACCACTCTGCAAAAATTTCTCAGCCAGATGTATGTAAAGTACCGAAAGCCAAATTGTGGGACAAGCCCAAGTTCATGCATATGTCGGACAAGCTGTCATATCGTTTATTCTTCGCTCATAGTTTATTCATAGTTTCTTGCAATTGGTGAAAAACTTTGGATTACTTGCGCATTTTACAGTAAAGATAAGGATGTAGTCCACGATAACGATGGTCACTCACGATACGAATGTTGACTGTAAGTAAGCTTTTTGGGAGCCAGGCCAAGCCAGGTAAAACAAGGAAGGATGTTTTGGCATGTCTCTATTGCATGTTGTTTTAGGCGTAGTTGCCTTTCTTCTTCAATTATAGATAAGTTTTATTGAGTTTGGCTACCTAGGTTAGGGAGGTGTTTGCACTCATGCCAATAATGCGATCTGATCTAAGACTCAGTTAATGTCGCCATTTGAAGGAGAAATAGAATAAAGAAGCGTAATAAAGGGTACATGCATACAATCCACTATATCAATGTACATTAGTAAATGAAGTTCCATTGTTGATTATGATTACGATCATCTGAGAAAGCTCATTTTGTTTACATCAGCGAGAGGTGAGCTATGCAAGCTTAGCTAAACTAGTAATTGTAGTTTAGTAATTGTTAGTATATCAGTTTGGATCATTGTGACAATTTCCAAAACAGTCAGTCACACGAACTATAGTTTAGTACACTTATAAACTACATACATACGACATATACAATTCTTAGCCAGTATGCAATTTTACGAAAAAATAATATGGCGTAAGTAATCCCAATATTTGGTTATCACCTGCTAGGGGCTCATAAATAGACATAATATTAATGCTAAGTAAACATACATAAGTATGCAGAATATTTTATATTCCTATGCTGCTACTACCAGCTTACCCAGTTAAATGTTGGGTATGGTATAGGTATTTCAATTTATATTCAGTGATCTGAGTTTACTTACTTATGCTTACCACCTTCACCTATAAAGCACATTCTGCTATTACTTATCAACATTTTTATGTGGGAAAATAAAAATTCTGTAATGGCTGCATACGTACAAACAGCTTAGAGCTAGGAATACAATAAACGTGCAAGATGGTAGGTTGGTGATCGTAAAATTCACCTTGGCACGCATGAAGGTGGGTGTATTGAAGAAAGAACATAGCGAACTAAAACCTTGAATGCCCAGCCAAGCCATTGTAGCATACTCTTGTTGATTATCTCCTCCCCTCCTAATATGTACTAGTCAATAATAATAGCTCTGCTCAAGGCAGCTACCTTAAAGATATATATATTGGATCCATAACTGCATGGCCCTAAGGTGTAGCGAAGCAAGGAGTTTGAAAATTATTACTTGTGCTTCTTTACAAAAATTCTAAAAATTGTTAAAATTTATGTATCGGCTAATTTTCTATATTAATTAGTAGTGTAAATTTTCCATTGAATGGCTTGACATGCAAAAGGAAGAGATTGAACCGGATGAATGCCTTGTATCATGTAGCGATAATAAGTTTGACTTATCCAACCAAAGTGTTCCATTACAGCTAATTTCTTGTTATTCACTTAATATAATTACCAGTAAGTAGGCGGAGAAATAAGGACCACATAACACTGTAAAATGCTATCTGTTTACCAACGCTGTATGACTTTCTCTTTACTTTCTTTAGGGGAAAGTAAAATGGAAATATAATAGATATTTGGGGTGTTGTGAAGTAAACATGCTTTAGTCCTGACTGTTGTATTTAATGTACTGAGAGGAAATCTGCTAAATAAATACAGATAGCTATCTTGTACACAGGTCCTTTAGGTTCGAGTTGACTTACATTGCATTGTAGCTTGATCACTGAAAACGACGAATGAGCGCAAGAAATGAGAGAAATGTTGTTTAAGTTAATATTGGCACACGTTATACAGGACACTGTACAATAGGTATTATGAGATGACTGGGCATGTAGATAGGTGCTTTCTCTTTTCATCCATTTTTCTAATTATAAATAATAGCCTATTACCGGTGGTGCTCTTGACTAACTGTCTATTTGCATTTTAGTTATCTCAGAGAAAATATCAGATTATATGGAAGCGGACAGTATGAATTGACTAAGTTATTTAGACTAGACCGCTGTCCTTCAAATGAGGGTATTTTCATTTTTAGATAAGTGAAAGTAAAAGAATGTACTGATAGTACATAATATTTAAGGTGTGTAGTAATTTGGATGGCTAAAAAGCGTATATGTATATCACATGAATAGATACATGTAATACAAATAGTGCACGCTAAGTATATGATTAAAGTTCGAACAGAGAAAGCGGCACTTTGTAGTACACATTAATTTATTCTTGTATAGTGAAAATGACTAAAAAAGAGGACAAAAAAGAGAAAAGATATGAAATTCTTTATGAAGTCGACATGCAGGTTCATGCGAAGTGAATGTGCCTGAGTTTCTTTTATCCTAATTTACTTATCAAATACCTATGAAGTCTATATGCAAGTGCACGTCATTATGCATTTAGGTTATGGTACTCTACCCGATGTCATTTATGTTCAGGTACGTATGCATATTCACAATTCACACAGTTTGTAATAAAGGTGCAAATATATCATCATATTCTGACAGGTGTTGGGAAAAGGTTGTATAGTACAGTGTGTAGTGTATTTATTTTCATATTTATATATATTAGTAACTGTGGAGCTGGAAAATCCATATCTAGATAATTTAATGTAGCAGAATACCTCAACCAGCTGAAAAAGTAACCCAGCCTATAGTACATGTCCATAAATCCAGACAAGAGTCTCGAGTCTCGATTGCCCCTGTTCGCATCACGCTAGGGTATTGTATAAACAGAGACAGTGACGTAGCGACCCAACTCGATAAAATAAACTCAATAACTCATTGAAAGAGCACAATGTGAAATTTTCCAATAGTGTTCCCACCCCCAAGCCCCAAGTCGCTACTTGTATGTGTGAGACCACCTTAGCTGAATAGTAAAATGTGGATCTGATAGGATTCTGGTGATAGCTTATCGTAGTAATAATAGTGAAAGCTTTCTCTGTTAGGTGCTCGGAAACTACGATAAATATTCTACTCGACATTCATTTTCTCTTTCTCATAGCCAAAGCTGACTTCCCACACTCAATCGAAAGCAAACTTCAGAGTTGAGTGAGATGAGACAACTGCGTGTTATGAGGGAGTGGGATGGGGCATGAGGAGCTCGGGAGTGAGACAGACAAGATATCCAATCGTATTCTACTAGTTGGGAAAGTTTTCAATTTCCCTTTAGTAGATAGTTTTGCGTGTCTTTCACCACACTAACTTTCCCTGCGTATGAGAGCTCATCTAGAATCCCAAATTCTCAACTTTCTCTCACTGTTTCTTGGCTTAAGCGTTTTCCGCTAGATGAAAGCAGTATCATACTTTCCAATTGTAGTGTACGACGCGTATTGCTCGTGTTATGCACAAGTATTGTAGAATCTCAATATTTTTGCCTTTTCGCTACTGTTATGCATGCATATTTTATGTACTAGTGTAGCATACTATTGTAATACCAACTGCTTTTCACTTTCTTATCCTAAAAGTGTAAATACTTAAATATTTTACATTAAAAATGGTATAGTATAGAAGCCCTAACAAGCATGCGTCTCTACGTGTGTATTGTGCGTCATGATGGTTTTTGTGAAAGTTTTAAGTTATGTTTCTATGTAAAAAGAGAAAGCAAATGTACTTGCTAGGTTGACATTATGTGCGCAAATTAGATTACTTATTAGTCAAATTAGGGTTCCCCGTAGAAAAAGTTAACTTAGTGGATTTGTATGTGCTAGGTTTATAAAACCGCCAATGTAAATAAATATTCATATGCAATTTTTTCGAATTGAACTCAAATCAATACTACTTATGTTTAGATATTATGTAACTGTTAAAATTGCACAACTTCTATTTGATCAATATTATAAGTGGTTGCTGCCTTCACCTAACTTAAGCTATTATTCGAAAAACTACTCACATGGTTCCACCACTCATGCACATTTGAATAATATCGACTGAAGGAGGACTCGTCAATTATCATGAGGCGTTTTCTTTCGATAGCATTATTGGTAGAATAAAGTGAATACAGTGGGAATTCCCTATACATTTTTAAATGTCAATAAACAGAAAAAGGTCTTCACTATATAGTAGGTACAAGGTAGGTATTTTTCATTATAATAGTACTTACGTGATGTTACGATGTTAGTTAATGATGAAAAATATATACGGGAAATGGAAACCGAAACTATCGGTGCGTGGTGAGGTGCAAGGTGCAATCAAATAAATTTTATCCCTTTTTAGTAGTTACGAGTTATTTATTGAAATATTTATTATTTTATTAGTATTGTACATATAAACTTGCTATGCATGTTTACCTTTTTATGGACATGAAAATATATAATTTTATCTAAGTAAGTAAGTATAATCTTTGTTAACAATAATATGTAGTAGTACTTTTTGCTGTAAGCTAAACATGCGTCCGTTTAAATATCTAAGAATAGTTAAATAGGTATAATGTGCGTTTTGCCTTTCCTGAGACAATAGGTAGTTAGTTAATAATACATAACTAATAGTTATGTAATTAATGTCTCATCCATACTACTATTATATATGAAGTAACTTACAGTTAGGCCGCTAAGCTAACCCAACCTACTACTAAAGATAACTCGTGCTTGCATTATACTGCAGTGCAGGCAATGGACGTGAAACGTGAAGTGCTTATGTATTATATCTAGTTGAATCAGGCAAATGGTTATGGTGGAAGTCAATGAGCCGAAACAGCAAATAAGTTCTTCGCAGAGATGATGGGCGATGACTTTCTGATTCTCATATTTACACAAAGCAAATGACTTTCTCCCGGATATCGGTTGCCGATCGGAGAGCTCCTTTAGTACTTGTATCTTGCCAAAGTGCAAATGTTCCACTTATCTCCACTGCTATCGTGATATCAGGCCATTAGTTCATTTTGAATTCTCATCGTACTCAAAGTCAAAAGTATCTAAAATAAATATCTCTTACTGAACTTTGCAAAGAGTTTACTTAACAGGGTATACGAAAATTCCAAATTCTGGTTTGACAGTCTGGATTATAAAATATCTATAACTTAAATAACTTTTTATTATCGCTTATCATTATGATTATGAATTAGTCTTTTCTTTGACTGATATGATCAAATGAATATGAATTAATTGGCAAAGATTCTACATGCTTCTGGCTACGGTGCATAATTTGTAAATGTTTATAAGAAATCATGACTGAATGTATATAAATGATAGTGTCCGATTTTGGCCGCTTTACAACGCAAGCTACGAAAAATATACAGGAACCATAGCTCGTTACATGAAAGACATTAAAAAGTCATATTTTTGTCAACCGCTTAATGAAAATGAATAGCATAAATTACTAAAGTCTTCTACAACTTTATACACTTTTTGCTACTAGTGCATGTACTAGAGTATAACTACTTATGCAAGAACTAAGAACCCAATTTTTAATTAAGCGACTACACGCGCGTTTAGCTAATCCAACTATAATGCTAATGCTTTTTAGCATATGTACACATAAAAAGTAAAAACTGTGTTAAGGCACTTCGATTTGGATTGCATAATAATAATTTATCATCAGAATATTCTTTTCTTTCTATTCCGATGATTCTCCATGTAATAACAGCATGCTATGCACTGCAATATATTCATGTTACAACTGTACTGCCTTTTGAATTTATAGTTAAATCTGTATATCTAGGTAGGAAGTTTCTCTAACGAAAGGTTAAAGCCTTTTTAAGCCCATTTTGATAGTCGTAAATTTTATATGTAGAGCCGTTGCTAAAATACTCACAAAATATGCAACATTATGTCATACTGAAAGCATGCAGAAAAATTCCTGAAAATATCTCAAGTATGTGTTGTGTACACCTGGTCTGTTAGAGATGCACTCTTACTGGTTATATTTTTTGATGTGTACATATGACGAATTGAGCTGGATATTTGCTGCGCTGGTTCTGTTATCGATTAAAAAGCCGAGTGGAATAGTGACGTAATATAAGAATGAACTTGCTGCCAGGATTTCTAGTTGGTGAGAGAGAGCATACATTCATAATATCAGTGTAGTGTAAGTGTAGTGAGTGTCCTAACGCTATGTTATGTAAGTGTAGCAGTGTAAGTGTGCTACCAAAAGCTTGCAATGCACTACACTCCATAAATTCGTACACTGCGTACTCTCTGTTGTTGTTCAGTGTTCTTTCATGTATTTTGCCAGTTACCTATTTGATCTAGCTATGCTTATGCTTGTGTTCTGCTCTTAAAGTATAAAGTACATACATGGCCTGTGCTGTACCTACTTACTTACGTTAGATTCCTTCAGCAATGTAGGTATAGTTGTAGTTGAATTTGAATTCCTTTCAGTTCATCCTCCTGTCCGGGTTCGGCCAGGATCGGATTCTTTGGTGCACATGCACTGAAAACATATCTACCCGTACTCTCCTATCCGCACATTCGTAAAGAAGGGTTCGGTTGGAGTTAATAAAGCTGCTAAGGACATAACACACTGTATTCTGTATTCAGTATGCAGTGCTCCGCTCCTGCCATCCTGTCTGCTCTGCTCCACTGTACTGTTTCGTCTTCCCAGACCTGACCATGTATGTAGAATGTTGAATATGTAGTAGCAAAAGCAAAACTAGTGAGCCCGAAAACTACACATAAACATACACTGCACCGCTGGCATGGCATGACTGGAATGGAAGTTACATTTACATTGTTATTGTTAGGTTTAGCTAGCCGTAGCCCTAGACCGAAGAAATATACATACTTGGGATAGAAATGTACCCGTATTCCATATTCCATACCACTGGCTCACTGTAGTCGGATTCGAATTGACGTGACGGTGACGGTATATTTTGGTCCCTTCCGTTAGTTTGGTAGTAAAAACTATCGGTAGATAACAGACAGAACTGCCGGAGTGTGGTCACATGGTTAGAATTATCGGGAGAAGCACCGAATTTCTGCATATTATTGTACAAGGGCCTGTGATGTGACTACTACTCCCACCAAAACTATTTAGCAGGGACCTATCTATAGGGAACAATTCAACTAGTCAACTCTATTTTGACAACAAACTTAATACTTTTCGATTACAGTGAGTGAGTGGAATGAGTGAAAGCAAGTCTTGTGTGCAAATATACATTACTATCTAAGTGTGCTTGGGTTTTCTTTAGTAGTGACAATTTTTAAGCTCCAATTTTTGCGGTAAATGGTACCGTTGTAAAGTAAATTCTCCTTTATACTTCTTGTACACAACAGAACAGTATTACACTTTCTTCGCTGGACGGATTTATAGTGTCGTGTTCTTTAAGAGTGAAATTACAGGTGTTGTATATTGTATTGTATGCATTGTTTGTACGGCTTAAGGAGTGATGAATGTGCGAATGAAAGGTATTAATAGTATTGACAAGTTGTCATCGTTAAATATCATTGGGCATCAATACTTTAATACTTACTAAGCTAACTACTATTTATTATCTATCCACAGTATCCACTAAGTTGAAAGTAAAAGTTATCGACAGTGTTTTGAGTTTTGAGCCTTAAATGTCAATTATATACCATTTATATCAGGGATACTACTTATATGGTGGGAGTTGGGTTAGCTGAATACATTACATATTTATACAGACGATAACATAAAGTATACATAACCAACCTCTTAAAAAGCCTTAGCCCACACAAATTACAAATGTATTTCGTACAATACTCTCTATAAACTATAAACATTTTATGAACTCAAAGGAAAACAAATGAATACAAAAATTATGTAACATGTTTGTAAGTATTTAAGCTGCACCGTTTACGTTGTACTTAAACTTACCATAGGTGTGGAGTGGAATATTATACAGCTTACTTACGAGTAATAATATTAATCAGGAATACTTACTTACATTTATATCCCCATAAACATTGGGCAAAGTGTATATGATTATGTATACCGTATACCGTATTTTATGTAGTCATGTTTGTACGCACAATGAAAGCAGTTGGGGAAATTACTTCCTAACAAAACGAAACTAGCATGTGTAGACATTTTCGTTGAAGCAACATTTTCATGTAATAACCAAAATTGCAGATAATAATGTGAATATTGACTGCAAATACAATTTTCTGTGCTGTTAGCCTCTCGAATGGAGAAAGTTAATTACCGAGTTTCGCATTTATCTACATAGCTGTAGCTATTCTACGTAGGAAAAGTTTACGACGTTCGTCAATACAAAACTGAGCTTGCGGTTGTGTATTCATTGATTCGGGAAGCTCCTAGCGCTCGCAAAATATTTATGTTGAGTGAAAAGAGGACGAAGCAAGAGACATACGATGAATTTTTAATGAGTTGATCCATCGGACTGCTTTAGATGGTATATCCGCCTTATTTATGTGACTATATAAGTCCTTTGTATACACATTATGTAATATGCATACTGAATTTGTGTAGTTAAACTCATTTGGGTTGACAATATTCATTGATAGTAGAGTAGTAGTGTAGTCTGTTGTGTTGTGTTCTATGAATTCCTTCATTTGTGTTGACTTTCTCTACATAATAGTAAGCACCTATCAACCTATCTACTTTTACAATTCCTCCATGACATTAGTCTCTCTCCAGTCCAGAGTCCAGGTTGTTGCGACAGAATTTTCGAAGAAAAAGACAAGCGGTTTATGCTCTGTATAATATAAACTATAAGTGAGCTAGCTACAGCTTAAGCTCCTATAACATTCTATATGCAATGTAGAGGGGAAGGATTTGCTTGTACGTAAATTGGCTAGACGTGACCTCCCTAAGTTTGGGACGGGAGCTAAAAATGAATATAAAATATAAGTGTATTGAAGGGTTCTGAAAGGAAAGTAGAGTACAGTACAGTCGCCGGAACGACAGATATCCCACATATCAAAAGGACATAGAATACAAGTCGTAAAAAGGAAAGCTGTGCAGTGCAAAAGTGAAGTGGTCATTAAATTATTATGGAGAACGATAAAGAAGAAAATAGAGGCAAGTACTGTGTTGGCATTGTTAGTGTTGCTGAGTTGGTTCCGACTAGTTTTCTCGGTGTACGAGTTTCACCGGCGGTACCTGTGCTAAAAATGAGTCTGCATCCGTTGGACGATTGCCATCCTTATGCTCACATATCTCTGATTTGTAAGGATGGATGTGGCTATGGATATGAGGAAAGCCATGTAGATTGGTTTGTATTTGGAGGACATGGACATGGAACCATGAAAAAATATACACCTGCTAATGACAGGCCTGTAGGAGAATTTTTCGAGATGTTGAATTGAATTTAGATGTAAGGTCTGAATCTGTTTGTCTGTCTGTGTGTATCCCTCCATCTCTTGTCACTGTAAATTTTGTCGTGACGTGACGTGAGCCGTGAAGACAGCTGTGTGTTGAAAATAATGTCTTCCTCGGATGACGTCGTGGAAGTTTTCCAGATAAAATCTGGAGGGAAGGGAGGCGGCCGAGGGGGAGGACGTCGAACTGTTGCCAATGACGCGCCCAACTCGTCAGCCGTCCCAGGGGTCAAAACTCGACTTCTCATACGAAAAGAGCGGAAAAACATTGTAAAGAAAAGTTGCCTACAGTCACCTAAAGACCATAGGAAAAAGAGAAATACTTATTCACCACATTTTGAACATGAAGAGGATGAGGACACTGGGGAAGGAGGGATTGATAACGTTGTTATGGCCAAGGACTCGCGTCCGTTTCATAACCAACTCTTAACAACACATCCGAGACCGACATCGATGCCAATTTCCGCCCCTGGGCCATCGTCTCTGGCTTTGGGTACCGGCACCGGTATTGCTACTGGTGGAAGTGGAATTACACCTGCTGCACATCATAATGTCACTTGGAAGAGAGCTGCTGGAGAGAAAAGTGCCTCCGTACCTCGAGATAGTGTTATGAAATTTACAGCCAAAGTAACGACGCTCGAAGAGATTCTGAGATCCCATTCCGTGCCTCCACAACTACCATCCTCGGCCAGCAATGTTGAATTTTCAGAAGCGCAAAAAAGTTCTATTTGTAGACCGTCTGGACCCATTATTATGGCTAGGAGAAGTGCAAGTGCAACAGAAGCGTGTGGAGGCAGCATGCAATCTGGAACATCGGCACTTTATGGACATGGAAAACCTTCTACTTCCAGGGGATCTAACTCCAATTTTAATTTTAAGTCTGGTAATCCATTATCAGCACAAATCGGGCACAGAACCTCGGATAAAAATATCCCTTCGGCTTCATCCACTTCTTGGGGGAAAGGTGGAGATCCCGGTTGCGCCGAAGATAATTTGTCGGATGAATGCGGTGATAATGAGCTTGATAGTGGATATCGAACAAGACACACTTGTTGTGGATTTGGGTGTTCTAGTTGTTGTGACAGAACGGATTCTGCTACATACACTCAGGGGCATTCTGTGGAAAGTCCAGCGGAATCTTCTTTTCCATGGAGAGAGCCATGGCAAAGACTTACTCCGGCAATGCCGTCCTGTGTCCTTAGTCTATTGGGTTTTATTGCTAAAGTCTATTGGAGAATTGTAGACGGCATTTTTGGAATCGAACCACCATACAGAGATCACAATGGTGAAGGTACAAAAGTCAATATTATGTGCTTATCTATAGCAATAGCAATACCTACCTTTACCTACATAGTACTAAATACTTTGCTAATTTATATGTAATTATTTTATGCATGCTTGCGCAACTATTTCATAAGCTTTTGTAGAATTCGTAATCGTAATTATGCAATGATAATGATCTAGTATTTATGAGAATTTGATACATTTAGCATATGTGTAAGTGCGTATGAATGGGAAACGATTTTGGAAAGTCACATTACAGGTAACTTGCATTTTTGCCAAAAGATAAAGCAATTTGCGAGTTTTAGCCCGCCCGAGTATGAGAGGATGGCTAACTATGGTGGCTTGGCAGTTTTTCATTGAAATAATGTGTAGTATGTACATAATAAGTAGCTTGTAGTCTCTGCCTAGTCTCAGTCGTGGATAGATTAAGGTTTCAAACTTCAAATACATAAGGTCTGGTATTGTTATATTGGTCTGATGATGTGCTGTGATTTTGAGAATCTAGGTCGTTATAATACCATTATGCATATCCACATTTGGAAATACTTTCTCCACGCTGATACCTAAGCTAATATTATTATATTGAAATTCGACAGCACCGAAAATGCTTACTTTATATTTAGAAGTGAATTAAAACGATAAATATGTTGGATTTGATACTGAATAGAATACTAATGTAACGTATCATGCGTCTCTTGGTTATAAATGTCTGGGACGTACAGGGTGATTTTCTTAAAACTGATATAAGCATTTAACATGTAGTCGCACTTTCGCTTTGCACAAGTAAATGTCGTATTCAACTTTCCCTTGCAGTTTTCTCTGTGAGCAATAAATTGTAGGTGTTGGATGGATGTACAGCGGTTGATGTGTTCCACATCTCATGACTTGTGTTGGAGAATGAACCGAACTTGTCCAGTTGTGTAAACAAATGTCGTTAAGAAGGTAGAATCCATGTCAAGTTTAAGAAAAAGAAAATCCCCTGTACAAGAGCGAAAAAGTTATGCGTGTATTCGTTTCAGTGCACCCACGAGCCCCATTAGAAGCAATCTACATATAAGTGCCATTATCGAATCAAATGGATGAGATAATTAATTTGCCTATTTGTAATCCGAGCCATCCCCACTATTTATTGCCCACACGTGCAAGTATATACTATAATGCACATAGTGTGTACTTATATATTTAGTTATGAATGTAGGATGTAGGTTAAGGTAAACTAATCATAAGTGCCTTTTAAACATCGTGCCCTTAATTGCAAGGTAGTTTGTAATAGTATAATCAGTTCATCAGCCTTGAATGGGTTATCAAAATTATCAACTTATCTGTACGCGATTCTCTCGTTTTCTTTGAAATTGTGTAAAAATGCTTTTGCTTACATACCTTAACAATAAGTAGCTCCCTAACAGACATTACCAAAAACACATATTTGCTGTATTTTAAAAATGCAATTTTTTACCAATTTAGAAACTGAGAGGAGAATACGAGCCAATGATCCTGCATTCAATGCGAAATTTTCATACGCAGTAAGTGACACAATTTTTATTCTGTTTTGTAAATTATTTAAAGCTGTAAAGAAAGTCTAGATTCGTAACAGCTAAAATACAGGATTTCTAAGTAGATTCAATTAAAAAAACTACTTTCCAATTTAATAAATCGTTTATGATATCCGATCCGTGAAGCTATTAATTTCTACAAAGCTAATAAGTACTAAAGGGTCGATATGACTCATCTAACTTATACGCTGGCTATTCCATGCAATTCTCATTGTCAATATTCTAATCTACATGTATTGTTATTTTCCAATGTATAGAATAACCTGATCAAAACGTCCAAATATAGTGTGCTGACCTTTCTACCTCTCAATCTCTTTGAGCAATTTCAACGACTAGCCAATTTCTATTTTTTGTGTCTATTGGTGCTTCAGGTAAAAATTGTCTTTTATTACAAGTTTTTAATTACGAGTTATTATTATTAATTATTGGATATACCTACGACATAGTCTTACATCCTGCACATAAAACACTTAATGCTTGTTAAAATTGGCAGTGTTGACACTTCTCAATGCTAGGGGTTGGAAGATTCCTCCCCTAAGCTGTACAATGAGTTAAACCTCAACAAATAGACTTTCTCCTTAACTTGTCTAAATGATTCGTAAATGTCACAAACTTGTCAAAGTGGTGCGAGTAATACTACTGGGGAAAGCAATAAGTGAAGGAGAAAGCTCTTAGTAAGGAGAGGTGTTTTAATTAAGAATTGAGCATATTTTTACGATTGATATTATTTGGATATTACCAAGAGAAAGTTGAGTTAAGATAGTTATTGATTACACGAGGCAGCGCTTTCACCTTATACAATACTGAGAAGATTTATTTTATGCGTCGATTTTATCTCGTACACAAGCAAATGTCTAAGCTCAATGAATTTCTTGACATTTTGTAGATACTCAATTGCGGAAGATGTGTATTGTTACATTTTGATTAATGTTGCTGTGCATGATAATGATAACTAATTGTATTTTGCGATCCTTCTAGGTAATTCCAGTGATTTCATCTCTGACCCCATTCACTACTGCCGTACCTTTAATTTTAGTGTTGGCACTGACTGCTGCAAAAGATGCCTATGATGATTACGTAAGAGAAATACCATCAAATCACGACAATGCCAAATACCAATCTTGAAAACTGTGCTCCATTGTGTTTGGGCAAATTGAGTATTTGATATGAATTCCTTATTTTCTATTGCAGCAAAGACATAGAAGCGACTCCCAGGTGAACAATAGAAAATCACTCGTTCTACGGAATGGTCTTTTAAAGGAAGAGCGATGGCATAAGGTAGATTTCTCTCTGTCTTTTCAAATTAACTTACTTTTTACTTATCTACTATTTAGGAACACGCGTAAGCGCATTTCATGGAATTTTAGAAGAATAGAAATACTTATCTGCTTTTATCAAAGATCAACATTCTAGGTAATACTATCATTAATGCAGGTGCAGGATAAGTCTAAAACCATTTGCTAGCTGGAACTAAGCTGCTTTACTTTGAAAGCTTTTTTCATTACCTACTTATGTATAATGTACGTACAACCTACTTTTAATGTATGAATTCGTAATATTCTGCGTATGTTGTAACCTTCTACTTACAAATCCAGAGCAAACTGAACATTAAAAGGGGTCTTACCTAAGGGCATGAACTGGACTTGTGAAAAATGGTACAATGCTAGGCGTATCTAGCGTTGATAATATCTTATGCCTGAGGTTCGAGGATAAAATGTTCTGTGCCTCAATTTGGACCCCATTGCTGACTTGTTTCCGTTCCGCAACTTTTGCATATTCGCTTTTCTCCTTTGTTAATTTTCCCGAATGGCATGGCATTTGGTATAAGTAGGTATGTTGTTAGGTAAAAGTGTGTATGTGTGTCAAAAGGGAAATGTCAATCGACTGACTACTCTCACTGACTGAAACTGAAGTTAAGCTTACTTTTTGTTTAGGTGCAAGTGGGAGATGTTATACGAATGGAAAATGATCAATTCGTTGCAGCAGATGTGCTTCTCCTGTCAACTTCAGAGCCTAATGGCTTGTGTTACATAGAGACTGCGGAGTTGGACGGGTAAGTAATGTCAAATTAACTGTATGAATGTATATATATCTACATCTTTATGAGCCGAAGTTCTGGGTCTTATAAACTTAAAACTTACTCACTAAAGGTGGGACCGAAACACGAACATCAAGCAAAAATTCTATAAAATACTATATGTATATATAGTATGTATTGTGATATAAAATTATTAATTATTATTTATGTACATTTATGGCAACAATTTGTATGGCCAATGAGAAGTACTTATCTCTTTTGAATTGTTGTGGTGGTATTGTAAATATGAATTAGTAGCACAGAAAAATCAATATGAAAAATGTGAACAAAAAGATTTTTTGCTAAACCAAACCAAATTATCGTTTCGGTTCCACCCTCAGTTCTCACGGGCAGAATGTCAGTAATGATTGAGGCATTTTGCGAATATTCTATATGCAAATGAACAGCGAATTATTTCTTGTTCACACGATTTGTCTCTTATTCTGTCATGGCAAATAAGCTCTTAAGAAATAAAGTGTGTCATTGCATGATATTTTTATCCTATCAAATAGTTCTTTGGCTATACATATATGGGATGAATAGCTTGTGAGCTATAGTTTACTACATATAAACGGAATGATACTTATATATACTATATGTATACATATGCCTATTGCCTGGGCTATGCAATATAAATAACAACACGCAAAAAGTGAAAAGTACATTCTATGTACTAATGCAATAAAATAGGCATTGGTATATATGTATATTTGTATGTTTGCCTCGCCTGCATATTTAAGCAGTTTATCTTAGCGATGTTCCACTGTGTGGTAGTAAATTATGCAATAAAATGGTACGATATACGATATGAATGGTTTAACTTAAATTTCCGTAGATAAAAAAGTTCATGAATTGCATTTGTTTATATTATGCAGGGAGACAAATCTAAAATGCAGACAGTGTCTTTTGGAAACTGCGGAATTTGGCCAGGAGCCTGAGAAACTAGGTTCCTTCGATGGGGAACTTATATGTGAGCCTCCGAATAATCATTTAAATAAATTTGAAGGGACGTTAACGTGGAAGAGCAAAAGGTAAGATTCAGAATCAGTAACTTTACTTATATGTAATGTAATTAGTTTAATAAGGACAGAAACTAATTCGAAGGAGACATCCTTAAGTGGAAATCTGATGACTGGGTGTCTCAACACTGTACGGTACAATGACTGCGATACAGAGTATCTGTAGTTTAACTGTACGTATACAGGAATAAAATACGATAAGCTTATAAGCTATAAGAAAGTTAAAGGCTGTCCTCTTGCGCTAAACGGCATAGGAAAGTCTATAAAAGAATATTTTTCGTGCAATTGGAAACTATAGATGTTGAGAATCAATAGTTTCATCGCAGGACAAAGTATGATTACCTAACATGTGTAGTAACTGTATTGGCTATCTGTACATTGCAAATGTCGTGTTGTTTACGTAGACAACAGAACGCTTTAATTTTGCAACTGAAAAAATTAATTGCCAGCTCTGTGTGTTTACTAGAAACAAAAGAAATTCAGCCTGGTGATCGATATTATTCTCTTTCGAGAAAGAGAATAGCTGTCTGTTTTGGGTTTAGTTGGCATTTGGTATGTGGTATGTTGCTGTAACGTGTAGAGAATAATTTATTTATTTGTCATTGTAGGTACGGACTAGATAATGACAAAGTCCTTCTCCGCGGTTGTATCCTAAGAAATACCCAATGGTGCTATGGTGTAGTCCTTTTTGCTGGTCGAGATACGAAATTGATGCAGAACTCGGGAAAAACGAAATTTAAGAGAACCAGTATTGATCGGTTGCTCAATTACATTATATTAGGGGTAAGTCAAAGTCTATTCCTGAAACAATGCTAATAAGTGACTTTGGGTGTATCTCATATGAATTTTCTTATGATATGGTATGCCTATGCTAACAGTTTAACTTACCTTTACTTACTCTGCAATTATATTATTATTTTCTGGCTGATAAAGTTTGTTGGTTTTTACAGATCGTATTCTTTTTGTTGTCGATGTGCCTGTTTTGTACGATTGCGTGTGCCTTTTGGGAAACAATGATTGGTCAGTATTTTCGCTCTTTTCTACCGTGGGACTCCTTAGTGCCGGAAGAACCCATCGAAGGGGCTATAATCATTTCACTTTTAGTATTCTTTTCTTATGCCATCATCCTTAACACGGTCGTCCCAATCTCTCTTTATGTCAGGTAAACTTTTCCATTAACGCATCGCATTTAATAAATCTTTGATGTATGAGCATGTACTGAGGCGTTGACGGAAGGAGTTAGTCCAATTAGTTATTAATAATGAGTGTATGTGTTTTATGTGTAGTGTGGAGGTGATTCGACTGCTCCAAAGTTTTCTAATCAACTGGGACTTGAAAATGTATCACGAGCATTCGGATACGCCGGCTAAAGCCCGAACGACCACATTGAACGAGGAGCTAGGGCAAATTGAGTATATCTTTTCGGATAAAACTGGAACATTAACTCAGGTACACACAATGCGAGCTCTTGCTCCGCTCTGCTGCGTTTGATTGTAGTCGACTAATGGCTTTTGGCTATCTTAGTCTTGGTATTATGCTCTGGGAGTAATAGTATGTTGGTACTCTTACTTTCCGAAGCGACTCAATTTTCCTTTTGTTTGTGATGCAGAACATTATGACATTTAATAAGTGTACCATCGCTGGGAAATCTTACGGGGAAGTGATCGATCCAAAAACGGGGGAAGTGATAGAACATGTCGAGGTATGTACTTAACTCTCTCTATATGATTATATATATGAAATATAATTTCCTGTAATCTAATATGAAGTAGTGTAGAAGTACACTCACCACTTAGCTTGACTTACTACTGTCTACGTTACGTCTCCTTCGATGGCTTTTCTTATGATTCGATTTTATTTGTCTTCTTCCATTCCATTTCCAATGTCTGTCTATTCACATTACTAAATGGACTGCAACGCTGACTTGAAAACGAGACGAATTTACGCAACAACTTAATTGACTGAATTTCAGATATAAATGCTTAGAATAACTTTAATTGAAGTACGCGTAAAATGACTCTTTTTTCTTTTTAGCGATAACGTATCCAATATCCAGTCTTATACTTAACTTGTGTAAGTAGCCATTAACTTTTCAGAGTTTAATTAGAGGTATAACTTATATGCACTAAGCAAGAACATTAGTATTAATGTCTCGAGTCTATAGGTACAGTAGGCATTCCTCTCTAGTGACTACGACTAGACTACATGTGGACAATCTATTCTTCACTCTTCGTCTTATCTTTAATACGGGATTACTTTTAAATGGGGTGTGAACTGTGTGTAGTGTGAGTTCATCGCAAGCTTAATTTACGTATAGTGAGTCTGGGTTCGTCATTTCGTAATGTTCGTCGTCGAAAATGGGTTTATTACTCTTGTGTGGTTTTTGAGCTTATTTTTGCAGAGTTTAAAACCATATTCTCTAGCTGAACTCGAACTGTAATGTAGTCTTTCTGTAGAAGTACCATTAAAACCTGGATGGGATTATAAAGTTCTTTTCTGCATAAATGGGTCTCAAAAAGTAATATGTATTAATATTGTAAGTAGTATGTAGACACTTCATTTTCCTAGCATGTACTTTTTAGTTTAGTAATTTCTTAAATTAACTAAAAGTAGTGCACTCAACAGTAGAATGGTAGTTACTTGCACATGGTACTGGAGTAGTCGTAGCGTATAATGGAGAAGAAGTCTGCACTAATGTACTTACTACAGAAAATCAAGGTGTTTAGATTAGAAATTGTATAACCAGCACGTAATAACGTAAGTGGACGGATCTGTCTACTCTCAGCTCTTTCTTTGGGTGTTTGTTTTTGTTACTGTACTGTAGTGTGAGATTTGCAGTTGCACTGCTTTATGATGTTTGAGTTACTAGACTGGTTACTATTAAAATGAATAACAAGATTACCTTCGTTATATGGTACAATACGTACATATATAACGTTATAACGTAACTTTGTGGAATGGGCATGATGACGTATCGTTTTCTCTTTATTTTATTTGAATTCCATGTGGATGTTAAAATCTACGTTGTAAACTACTGAAACTCATCAAATCCAGACAAGTGGAAGAGTTGAAAGGGAGACTGACTCAGAACAAGAAAATTTTCTTAAGCGTGAAAGCAGCAAGAAACATCAATCGCTAATATGTGGATCAGATCGTGCTGGTAGTCCTGAAGCATCGGAACTTTTGCAGCCTATTCCTCCTAATGAAATTCCAATGCGGCCTATGAGTCAGAATCAGAATGTATGGCTTTTTGGCAACTATCACTATCAGTCATGAAACTGATATACATTACTCAAGTCTATCATAATTGTTTGAACCAGCGGTATAGTATTATAGAATATGGATTCCACGTATAAGCAAATTACGCCACAAAATATTTGAAATATGAGCTATTTTCGGGGTTCTCTATTGTATTATACAGCAAACGCGTGATAATAGTACTACTCATAAATTCAGAATTGTGTTTTAGCACATTTGCAAAATTTAACTGGAAGAATGATGGTTACTGCTGTACGTAGTATTTATGTAATGTAGTGTAAAATCGATATTTGTGCTCTTTTTTTCGCAGTTTAGGAAATGTTGTCCATTCAAAATATATTACTTTCTTTTATGTCTATATTTCATGTAGAATGATGTTTCGTAGCACGGAAAATCATTCGTTGAGATAAGTGAAAGAAAATTAGGCTTAGGAAGAATTTCTCTCTGAAAATACATTTTGGGCTTGTTTAATTCAGATAGATTGTTTATAAGATGATGCCTTAATTTATCGTGTTGTAAAGTATTTCTGAAAGGTTGAGAATTGGGATTGGCAACACGAATACCAGTTCTCCTTTACATCAGTCTCTAAACGAAAAATGTAAACAAGTTAATACTTCAATTTCCTTTTTGCAAAAGCTACCTGGCCTGCTGGGCTTTAACATTTAGCATGATTATAGCAGTGGTCTCAAACCCCAACCCATAGTCAGACAGGTTTCTCCGAAAAACTCGATGATGGTACTTTTAGTATTATAAATCTAGTGATCTCTGGTCTTTGTTTGCTTATACGTTGAAGCTACTTGAGTTAGTATGTTTACATGTAATTTAAACATTACCTGATATATTTAGTAGATTGTTTTGGCTAGACTAGAGTACTTTAAATGAAAGTATTATAGCTGATCAGTTTTTCTGTTTGTGCATAATAGATAAATGTAGTTCACTTCAGTTTGTGTGTACTTTGTGATGACGTCAAAAGGATGAGGCAATTTTTGTATATTTGGAAGAAAGCAAAAGGAGTAGCCGCTCCCTATGAAAGTATGCAATGGTGTAAAAAAATATTCATGAGAGTCTGAGTCTGAGTGTAATAAGGCTTGGTTTGACCTTGTCTAGATTCTTTTCATCTAATCAGTCGTATTATGTATAATATAGGGAATTGCTTGTTCAGTACATAGTTGTAGTAAGCAGTATTTGCGTAAGAAATTGCATCCTGATAAAGAAGTATAAATCTCGACTATGTTTTTGGCCGAATGCCAAGCCAGCAATTGAGTGAGACTTTTGGAAAGACAGCATGGAAATGGAAAATGGAGTGTGAAAAGAAGATAGAAGTTGAACGCTTTCAGACATGTTCTTATTGTAAAGAGGCGATGGAAAATAAGATAATAATCGAATTTTTGATTGTGAATTGGATTTCAGACCCTATCACCCGTTGATTTCTCGAACAATCCTTATTTTGAGCCGAAATTTCGTTTTTACGACCAGTCGCTGTACGATGCTGTTCGGAATGGAGATACTGATGTTCATATGTTTTTCAGACACTTGGCTATTTGCCACACTGTGATGGCAGAAGAGAGAACGGGTACTTTACTTAAACTGAATTTAGTGTCGTAGTTATAGTTTGTTGGGCTAAAGCTTTGTGTGTAGTTAAGTAAAAGCTGAGAAGAGTTGGGTTGAGTGTGTGTACTGTATTGTATTTGGGAAAATCCTCCCTAAGAACAATTTCAACATTCAATGCAATGCAATAAGCTTATGGTAAAAGAATACAATGAAAATGCATAAGTTCCTGATGCATCTTTATTTTCGGCTGATCCTTTTAGTTGGTCTTGGTCATACATACTTGTTCTATAGTATTTGATAAATGTCAGCGTATTCATTCCGATGACTCCTTCCTAAGGCTTTTGTGAGTCAGATTCCCCATTCACCTCGATTGCAATTTCCTCTTTGTATATGTACATAGTATAAACATCCTTTTACCATTTACGGCGACCCAACCCTTCCTGCTTTGTTACTATGTACATAGTACAGTACATACATTGATTACCTAACTGCATTGCAATTTTGCCAAATAATCGCAGTAGTTCATGCAGAACGATTCCTAAAATCTCTATTTTCTTTTGCAGGAACTTTGGAGTACCAGGCTCAGTCTCCGGATGAAAATGCTCTCGTGTCTGCAGCCCGTAACTTTGAATTTGTCTTTAAGGAGCGAGCTCCAGACAGTATAACTATAACTGCAATGGGCAAGGAGGAGACTTATGACTTACTTTGTATTCTGGATTTTAATAACGTCCGCAAGCGTATGTCTGTCGTTGTTCAGCATGCAAACAAAATTTTACTACTTTGTAAGGGGGCTGACTCGATTATTTATGAGCGTCTTGAGATGGGTAGTGAAGATCTCAGATCAAGAACCCAGGAACACCTAAATGTATGTGAACATGTCAAATGTGCAAATGGACCTAGCTACTAACCTAGAATCATAGTATTCAAATAAATGCAAGGGATTTGTGAAATGCAATTTGATCCATTTTCTGTAGAAATTCGCTGGCGAAGGATTGAGAACCCTTGTCTTAGCTGTTAAGGAACTGACACCAGAGTATTTCGAAGATTGGAAACGACGTCACCACGAAGCTGCCACGTCCATGAGTAATCGAGAAGAGAAACTTGATGCCATTTACGAGGAAATGGAGCGTGACATGAAATTAATTGGGGCTACCGCTATTGAGGACAAATTGCAGGACGGAGTTCCTGCGTGTATTGCGAATTTAATACTGGCAAATATTAAGATTTGGGTATTGACTGGAGATAAGCAAGGTGTGTACATATAATATGTAAGATAAAAATGTCGTAAATCCTGGATACTGTTCCTTCGGGATTTGCTTATTGGATGTATTTTTCATTTATAGAAACTGCTATTAACATCGGATATTCATGTCAACTCTTGACAGATGAGATGAACGATATTTTTATTGTGGATTCGTCGTCGTTCGAAGATGTAAGTGCGCTTTGTGAGTTAATAGGCCAAGGTTTTCATTTGTGTCACGTTAGGTTACGATTTGAATTACCTCGTTGACCTCACTAGCATGTTATGCTTATGTACTGCAAATACATTTATATATGTGCATTTAATATCTTTTTGTCATGTCATGGGATACAATATTTTTGGCTTCTGGTCTATTATTCTAGGTGAAGTCGCAGTTGTTAAATTTTCTGGACGCGATGCAAAAAGGTTCATGTGCCCCAGTAGAAAATCAGCGTATTGGCGATGTAAGTATGGTTACATTTAGCGAATCTGAATATGGTCCTGGCTATCATCCCGGCGACTGTGATAGTTCGCATGACAATGAAGGGAATGGTGGCTATGCTGTCATTATTAATGGTCATTCTTTGGTCCATGCGCTTCACCCTCAACTGGAACAGTTGTTTCTGGATTTGGCTTCCCAGTGTAAGTGTACATGTTTACTTTTATGACTTGGCTTGGGATTAATAGCTTTGAAGAGCCAATTGGACAATTTTACGACTAATTTTAATTACTCATCCCACTCAGCACAGTAGGTATTTTGGAAGATTAATGATGTTATTTATTGATTATTTTGTTTTTATGCAGGCAGAGCAGTCATCTGCTGTCGAGTAACTCCTCTCCAAAAAGCTCTCGTAGTTGAGCTCGTAAAAAAGTACAAAAAGGCAGTCACGTTAGCAATTGGGGATGGTGCTAATGATGTATCCATGATTAAAAGTAGGAGGAATCATTTTAAAATATTATACATACAACTTATATGTTGCATCTAGTATATATGACACTGGTTTATTAACAAGTCTTTATGATTTATAGCCGCACATATTGGAGTTGGAATAAGTGGACAAGAAGGACTCCAAGCCGTACTTGCCTCTGATTATTCAATCGCCCAGTTTAGATATCTGGAGCGTCTACTGTTGGTGCATGGAAGATGGTCCTATTACAGAATGGCCAAATTCCTTCGTTATTTTTTCTACAAAAATTTTGCCTTTACTCTCACGCACTTTTGGTTTGCGTTTTTCTGTGGATTCAGTGCACAAGTAAGTCAAGTCAAATTATATTACCCACATGAAGTGACATAACCTTATTTCTATTCAATAGAACCCATACATGTGGAGCAATCCATAACTCGCGTTTTCCGTAGTGTTCAACAGACAAAACAATGTAAATATTGTATATTGTTTTATGTAAGCTGTTTACTCAGGATAGTATAAATAGCGTTGTTCTATGTTCTTTCGTGAATTTTCAATTCGAAACATCACACACGCTGGATTAGAGACGCTTAAGTATACAATTCAAATCGAATCAAAATATCAGATTTAAAATTACATAAACATTGGCTCTATTCTCTCTCCCTTGTCCATCGAGTTGATGTCGTGTCGGTTAGTCGGTTTGATTTATGGACAGTGATCCCACATCAAATAAATAATAGGATTAACATGCAGGATTACTTTATCTTACATATTGTGGACTAATGCGTATTTATGATTAACACAAGTGACAAGTGGAAATCGCTTTATAACCATTCGCATTCCAATATGAATAGAGGGAAATATATGTCAATTATATTTGTATAGGTATTTAATCTCAATTTTTAGTATCTAGACAGGCTATGTAAAACTCATGCATTTTCCCACCCCTTAGTGTATCGACCATGAAGAGTGTAGGCACGCACAGTAGGCAGTATATTTGTGTAATAACCAGTTTTTAAGCAAACCATTACCTTATAAAATGCTAATAATAATTGATTATTTTGCAGACTGTGTTCGATCCCATGTTCAT
>JAQFYC010002435.1:0-25710 GCA_034694165.1 Tomocerus mixtus
TCCGGCTTTAAAACCGGATTTCGGATTTAAATCCGAAATCCGGATTTGAGAATTTTATGTCGGATTTAACAGCCCTAGTAACAACGTACCCAGAAACGAATATTGAATATCCAATTTGCAGCAACCAACCAAACACCGGAAGCAGGTCTACTTTTTGATACGAGTGGGAGGAGAAATAAGGAGACAGGAGACTACACAGCACAGCGCACAGGTTGACACGAAGTCAGAAGTCAGAGAACACGAAGTCAAAGAACACGAGACACGAAGTAAGGTAACTGAGGTTGAGGTACAACAAGTTGTACACCCCGCTAACCGGAAGACGTCCAAGGAGCGTGATTTAGTACTTCATCTAGGCTTAATTATTGTATGATTTACTTGCGGCCAACCAATGCAAAACGCCGTGCGCCACGCTGGCTTGGGCCGAGGTTTTTTTGAGGATGCGGGGGACAAGAGACAAATCAGACAATGAAAAATTTCGGCTATTTCTGGCCTTCGCGTGGTATTTTATGCTAATTTTGTACGTTGTTTTTGGCAATGATTAAACCCACAAAAGAAAATAAATGCAGCCGAAAATTTTCAGCACTACTGTTGCGATATCCAAAACAGTTTTAAGACCTTACGTGTAAGGTACCTTACGGGATCTTGTAGTTTGAATTTTTCCCTAATAAAGGCAAAATTATTTTATGTGATATTAATTCGTTTCAGACAATTTGGAGAGTCGATTATTTTTTTGGTGGGTGGGGTCCCCCCCCCTCCAAGTGGGGGAAAGTCAATACCTTTGATTTTTCAGAACTTTGAAAGTTGTGGCATTCATCCTCAGGTATGTTTTTACTATTGATACAATCAACAATGACAAATGACGAAATATGTAACGTATAATATGACTTACCTTTCACCTTTGGAGAATATGGGACGGATGACTGATATTGGTCTTTATTCAGACCTGAAGTTCTAGACTGGCAACCTGGCAACTGGAACTGGAACACGATCCCAAACAAACACCAAATATCAAATTGCACTGCAACTCCGGAACTGAAGACAGAAGAGATAGGATAGAAAAGTACTAATGAATTACAAATTACAATGACAAGTGGCCTATGATTAAAACTTCAAAATATTAATCAGCATCCGAACAGAATTATTTCGAAAGCAGTAGCAGACAGGAATAATAGAAAAATATCTTTTTCAGCCGTCTTCTGTAGCTCAACTACGCACGCAAGACGCAACAAAAGTGACCAGAGGTATGATGAATTCGGTATTTACGTCGTAAACCCAGCAAGACGGACGACCACGTGGCTGAGGCAAGGCACGAATAAATCATGGATATACCGAAAACGGTATTTATAAAGAAATAGCGCTTAGTAAACGAAGACGAATCCGAATGTTCTCGAAGAATTTCAAATTAAAACAAATAATACGGCTTTGTGGTTCTGATACAACTTGTAGCAGGTGGCATGACAGTAGACAAATTATTTTTGTTGGAGCCTTGGAAAATGACCAGCTTGTTACAGTTAACGAATGGAGTTCCATCCATAATACTATGAAAATTAGAAGAGGATCTTGAAGACGAAATGATTTTTTGATCTGTAACAAATAGTCATTAAAAAGTGAGAACAAAACATTGCATTCTGACCCGTAAAATGAAAAAATGATAATATATTCCATAAATCTCGAAAAACGGAGAAAATATATTTAGCTTATTGTCTTCAATACAATATGACACATTATCTAACAATTTACTATCATTTATATGCATTATATATACGGGCTTCCTATACAGGAATTACGAATCCTTACACAAAGCACAAAGGTCGCTCGAGGGGTCTGTTGTTGTTTTATAATAAGTTTCAAAATAACGAATTACGGTATTAACCTAACCTATTTATGCTTTTAGGTCTTGGTTCCAATTTGCACCATGCGCATGAATATTTCTTTTGTTTCTTACGGGGAAATGGGCAAACCGAAAAGAAGTATCGTTTGCTCTCTCAATCGATTTTCGAATCTGAACCAGTGAAGAGCTGCTGTCCTGATTTAATTACAACTGCAACTTCAAAAAATTGTACTTGGACCTCCCGGAGGTAACTAATTTTCAATTCCCACAGTTATTCTTGGTAAGTAAATGTATTTTGGGTTTTGTTATCACTTCTTGTTGTTCATTGGCAGCCCAAATTTCTCCAAAAGGGATAAAATAATTATGGTCTTAATCCGGTATCCATTCAAAAGAAGTATTTTTTTCATATTTCAGACAAAATAACAATGGATCAGAGAAGAGGGAGGAATTCCAACGAGACCTGGACAAACGCCGATGCAGTATTAAATTCATACCATCATTGGGTAATGAAAATATTACATTTTTGCAATGTTTTTGTCATTTTTGTAGCAATATTAATCTGAAATGTTAATATTTTAGTTAACTAATTATTGCAGTCTAAAAGCACGATCGTAATTTAATTTTTGCATTGTTTCTCAGGCCTCCTATTGGCAAAGACAAGCACTGGATTCTCTGGAAAGGGCCGTGAACAATTCAAGTCCAAGATTTAGTGGACAACCTCCTGAATCATTTGTAAGACAGATAATCCTTTTTTTTTTAAATTAACACGGTTTTAAATTGTTTAGGACTTACTTATTATAAAATGCAATTGATGCTGAAGAAAACTACATATAATAATGATAATTAATAACTTTTTTATAGAATGCAGGCGTTTCTACCAGCGAAAACAGATATTCGAATATGGGCAGGACTGCAGGCGAAGGCCAACCTTTCGGGATCCTTAACAACGGGATGAGGGACATGAACAATGCCACCAGGACTGCTAATGCAAGCAACATTTTCAATCCAATGGACAACCTTGACTCTCATAATTTGCAGAACTCAAGAAATGTTAGCCATTACTACGGACACGGTCATTGGCAGTACAGCCATCCTTTTCAAGGTAAGATATTACAAAATGAATACAATTACTCATAAAATATTCATATTTAATTAGGAATATATTGTATTTATGATATTTTATGATACCTAGCATGTACTACATGATTTTTTTCTCGCTTTCTTTCTCTATTGTTTTAATTTTGAAAATAATTATGATGGAAGCTGAAAACCGGATCAATTTTATTTCACGAAACGGTTTTGTCTTTAAAGTAGCTGGTTACTTTTGACTTCTCTTAATGTTCATGGTTTATTGTGGGCGAGGGTTCCAGTTCCAGATATGATTAAAATATTTAAAATGTTTTTGTAGGTGGACCCTTCAACAACTGCCAAGCTTATTATGGCCATCAACACAATAATTACTGTGGTCCCCATGCCGTTATTGTTCCCCATGGAAATTGTTATCATCCCCATCCTCCGTACTCTTCAGCGATTTATTCCGCTCCTCCTCCACTGGGGTATGCTTCGGCATATGAGCTAGCATTGCGACAAGAAATGCCTACCAATGGGATTCCACCGCAGAGATATTCGAAGGATGATAATTTTATACCTTCTCCCGGATTTGGTAGTGACAGAGCAGAAAATATGAAGACTCAAGCAACTCAGACACGAAATAGTTCTAAAGCGAAGCGACCGCCAACTTCAAGATCAAGGTCTCGTTCCCTTCCCCACGTTCAACTTGGACAGAAAAAAGTGGAAAATTATTTACCAAAACGAAAATCAAGCGCCGAGATTGGCAATGAAGTGAAATTACCAAAGATCAGAAAGATTGGACCGAATCTGGAGGATGTTGCTGTAAATCGTGGTTCGATTGGTAACTTGTTAAATAATGATCCTGGAAAAAAATCAAATCTTCAAGATGAAATCACCCCTGCTGTGGTCAAATTTCCTGAACAGGGAGCTAATGATGTCACTATTAACAATTCCATCGAGCTTTTAGCAACTATTAAAGAACAACCGAAGACAATTCCTGATGTAATTGAAACGAGCAACGACAAAGGAGAGAACAGCCAGAAAACCCTCGAGGAAATTGCGGTGGATAACTTTTTTCGGGGAAATAACCCTCAACCTACATTGAGAGACGAAAATATTTCTTCAGATCTCCCTGAAGATGCAGCTGCATTGGGAAATGAAGAAATTTTGGACATAGAAAAAGAAAATTACCAAGAAACTTCTACAGAGATCAGTGCTAACGAAGCAATTGCAAATATTTTTGACCAGCTCGAGCAAGTAGCTACAGACAAGGACGAATATGCGAACAGCAACAAGGAAAATTATAATCAATACTCTGATGAAAACAAAAACAGGAATTCATCGACTCAGAAATACCTTGCGGGAAATTCCACTATACATATAGATATAGAATGCGAAGAAATTGCTGAAAATGAGGCAGCAAATAGAAAATCCTCTGCAGGAAACAAAATTCCGAGGGAAGAAAGTCTGATCAGTGACAACAACTTTAGCAAAAGTGGAGAAAATGATTATCTGGAGATTCAAGAAGAATCTGTTGAGCAATTGGCTATCCCTTCAGGGTCCCCTCAACTTGCACCTTACGATGCGACCATGAATATGCATATTGTGGATATTTCCGATATAAATCCAGATATTGAACAGTTTATGGCCAACTTACAAATCTACAGCTACAAGAAAGAATTTATGGATTTCGTGGAAAGTATGACTGTCCCACCGGAAGAACTGCTATTAACCGAAGCAGATATATTGGCCATTGGCAAGGAACACAGCACAGAAGAACTTATGCAAGATGCCCTCGAATATATTGGACAGGAAAAGAACCGAGAAACTGTGTAGCCCTTCAATCATTGCCCTCATGTTATTTCGAATTATTATTTTTCGTTTACTGAATGAGTAGCTAGATACGGCGTTGTTTTGTATTTCTTCCACTTACCTACTAATTATATCCATCATTAATTAACCTCATCTACTGTTTACTACTTATTATGAATTATTTTGTGTGCACAACTTATTGTTTTTGTATTTATGCTCTTTATGTGATGTATTGAAGGGTAATTAAAGGGAGCATATATTTAAACGAGTGAGTTAGGCACTTATTTTTTAACTATTTCACATTTTTGTTCAGAATAACATTCATTACTTTGGTATACATAGTATTTCATAGTCAATTATTATAACTGTACTTAACCAAAGACATTTACAGTGTAAATTTTACACTGTTAAATTTCTTGTGGCAATCATTTACATAAGATTTTACCAGTTTTTCTTTGTCATCATTTCATCGCTTACTAATCTTATAAAATATAAATTGTCACTTCCAATACTCAGTCAGGTTTGTACGTTGCACCGTTTACATATTATTATATTTTATATGGAAAGGTACCTTTGAACAAAAATGCATAATTAAGTTTTAGCATATTTAGTAGTAAAACAAAATATATTTAATCCCAATTCCAAAGCAGTAAATGACTTAAACGTGTGTCACTCCACGATAAAAATTTAGCTGTCTTGTCTTCTTGAACTTTATCCAACGAGAAACTTTCCCTTTCTTCAAAATTATAATGCAATTGAGATTGAGACAATTTACCGTTCATGTTCACAGATCCTTCTCCAGTTTGCAAAATGTAAAAATAAATGTAAAAAATGGAATGCGCTTTATAATACTTATTAGTGGAGGAGGAATATGTAAAAATATTTTTTTTAGTTGCACATAATATTACGAGAGATTACTTTTCAAAGTGTATTATCTGATTATCTTATTATCTTATTATCCTATTATCTTATTATCTCATTATCTTATCTCATTACCTTTGTATTATCTCCAATACACTTAAAACTCAACTTGTTAATGGATGTATGTATATGAAACTATTTTCAGAGAAGATTGTCCAAATGAGCAAAAGCCTAAACTATATAAGTTCTCGTTTTAACCGAGTATCTATACGTGATCGTGCAAAACAGAAGTAACATGTGGAAGGCCTTGACTCTGCAATTCTTGAGTGCATAATCTTCTACTGACCATTTGTCTCAGTAATCA
This sequence comes from Tomocerus mixtus, assembly GCA_034694165.1. Taxonomy (NCBI): domain Eukaryota; kingdom Metazoa; phylum Arthropoda; class Collembola; order Entomobryomorpha; family Tomoceridae; genus Tomocerus; species Tomocerus mixtus. Next base: position 5,940 of record JAQFYC010002435.1, read on the forward strand.
TTGTCTACGCTTAATGAAATGTACTTGCTTTCAGAAGGTAGGTACCTAATACAAAATGAATAGGAAAAAAGCAAGAGAATTTTTCTTGTTAGCATGCCCGGGCAATTTATTCTTTTTTCAATTGATTATAAGTTGATTTGGGTGGTATTGTTTACTACATTATTGATTAGAGTTTGATGGCAGGAAAAGTAACTCGCTCCACAACACGATCACGTAGGACTTAAGGGTAGCTTCCATTATTGGAAGCAAATACATGTCTGTGTTTTCCTACTTCATCACTTCATGGAGAACTCAATTAAAATTCTAGCAATCCGAATGAACGAGCCATCTAAATTAAGCTTAGCTATCAGGAAAGGAGACACGATTTTGTTTTTTGTGAATTTCGAACCGTAAGTTGTCGAAAACATTTTTTAAGAAAAAAATCAATTAAAAGTTAATTCAAAAATCGGGGAATCATGTGTCCGCGTAGAACCTTGAAGGCATCTCCAGAAAAAAAATCGACTTTTTTTGATTACTCATTGTTAAGTTAAACATGAAATCCTGAAATGACAAAATTTTGCTCGATTTTCATTCTTCAATAAATATATTAGAGTATATGCGACCATTGTTTCAAAATTCCAAAGGCATTTGAGGATAGAAAAAATGTTGGAGAATTTCTTGGCATCAATCCCAATTCCTAAAATGGTCTCAAATTAGAATTATTTGGGAAAGCGTAAACCTCTGTTTTCGTAAAGCACCCCTTAATCCACAAGGTTTTGGAATTCAAGTACTCGGTTAATTTTTCAGCATTTTTCCCCCTTGAACTTACGTCAAATATTGCGGTAATCATAGGCATAATGATTGTATAGATTAGCTATTGCAAAAAATTCGCATTGAACTGGGAGTCATGGACAAATTATGCCCACTGTACATAAATCCCAAATCCTGTCTCTATTTGAGAGACGTCACGATGAAAATTTTAAAACCATATAAATATGATGAGCGTTTCATAGTTTACTAATAATTTGCTGTATGTACACTGTACAATACACGCATACTCTCTGTGACTCTTGCATTGAGAATGTATTTTGTAGCAGTAGCCGCAACAGCAATTTTAATTTACATTTCCCTGTGGTATTTTATCGATTTATTATATTTTTGGCGAAATCCTCCAGGTGATTACTAAAAACACAATTTATTTTAGAATATCGGCCCAAAATTCAATAATAATTACATTTTGCAACTTTCATTTTCAAACAGGTCCATGGCGGATTCCATTTTTTGGGAACTTCTTCCAAATTATAACAATATCATCGAACACTCATAAATCACTTAAGGTCTTATCTGAGAAATATGGAGATATCATGAGCATACGACTGGGAGCTACTGATTATGGTAGAAAATGAACTAAATCAAACAGTTTTAATTAGAGAGTAGAATTAAATAACTATTTAAAAATTTATTTCAGTGGTACTATCCGATGCAAAAATCATTCAAAACATATTATCGCGTCCAGAAGCAATCGACAGAAAAAGCAGCGAAGCTTTTGACCGGAATATGGGCGAAAACGTGGGAGTTTTTTTCGCAAATGCCGAATCATCTAAATCAAGACGGGCGTTTACTATAAAATCTTTGCGAAATTCCGGATTTTCGCGTTCTACAGGATATGAGTCTGTAATTTTAGAAGAATTTGAAAAAATGAAGAACGCCATGGCAGAAACAGCTACAAATACCAAAGATGCTTTGATACACATAAAACCGTTCTTTAAAATAGCGGCGGTGAACATCATTTGGAAATATGCGACTGGGGGATCCTTTTCTTACGACAATGAATATATATCTGAGCAAATTGAAATGGGAGACCATCAACTACAGGATATGGGGACCGGAAGCATTGTGAATATATTCCCGATACTCCGGAAGATATTTCCAGAATGGTCAGGAAAAAACAAAGGAAATAAATGTATAAATTCTCTGCACAAATTTGTTAACGTAAGTCTTTTGACAATTAATGTTTTTCATTTGTTTAATATAATGTTTGTAAAAATTTTGATCATTGTTCTGGGTTTTTTTTTTCTGCTTTGCTTTTTACTGATTGAAGGCTGAAATTGATAAAATATATAAAAAGGAAAACACGGAGGGGGATAATTTTGTTCAAGACTTTCTTAACAAGATGGTACATGGGGGATCAGAATTACCAGAAAATTCGTCATCATTTTTCACTAGTAATCATTCACAAAAAAACCAAAAGAAATATTTTACTAACATAAACATAATTGTTTGCAAAGCACTCTAAAACTAAAAAATGTGTAGGGAAGAACCTTGTTGTAACACTCTTGGATTTATTTCAAGCTGGCATGGCTGGAACTTCTACCACTTTAAATTTTGCAATATATTTCCTCGTTCTTAATCCATTAATTCAAAGAAAATTGCAAGATGAAATTGACCAGAAATTGCAAAATAGTACACCATCTCTATCTGACAGAAAAAGGTAAAACGCTAATCATTATCAACGATCGTATTACATTTTATGTCACAGTTTTATTGTATCTTATCTTACTAAACTATTTATATAGTAATATCTTAAATTTAATGGGACGTCAAAAATAACTACTTAATTTATTCAATAAAATTAAGGTTTATTGAAATTGCTTCAGTTTTGGGATTTTTAATTTCTGGACAGCTTGCCGTATGTGGAGGCTACAATATTTGAAATCTTTCGCCTTGCCACAATATTTCCTGTTCCAGTACCTCGTAAAATTGTCAAAGATTTTGAATACCGAGGGTATCTTTTCAGAAAGGTAATAAAAAATAAACGTTACAGAATTTATGCATATATGACCTACTTTCCATGAAATAATAATTGGTATATATATGTATTTATAAAAGGGGAATCTAATTCTGTCCAATATCTATTGCGTCACAACGAGTAAAGCTTTGTGGGGCGATCCCGAAAATTTTAGACCTGAAAGGTTTTTGAAGCCCAACGGAGATCTAGACGAGGATTTTTGTGAAAATATTAAAATATTCGGACACGGTAAGGTGAAATGGGTTTGTCAATAATTAAGCTTTCATTGTAATATAATTTGCTTAAATAATAACATCATTGTTGTTCTAGGAGCTCGTCGGTGCATTGGAGAACATTTGGCAACGTCAACTATATTTTTGTTTCTTGTATCGCTTTTGCAACAAATGACATTTTCAGCAGTCCCTAAGAAGCAAGTGAAAGCTGTTGAGCCGCAGAATAACAAACTCGTGGCAAATCCCGAGGCGTACAAGGTGAAAATATCTTACCGAAGGTTCTGTGCAAAATCGGGATAATCTTATACTATTCCTATTATGCCTTTCATCTTTCCTTAATTTACAAAATCTGATGTATAGTACAAATTAAAATTAAAATTTTAGTTTTCAGTTATCGAAAATATAATTCCTGTGTTTTCATTAAAGTGGTTTTGCAAAACATAATAATATATTTATTACCCTAATTACCTAAATAGTAATATATACCTATGCACTATTTATATATAGACAAAATCGAATATAAAGTTAAAATTAATAGTAATAAATCATGCTTATTACTTACTTAATTAGTGCTTGTAATGAAATACATTAAAATAATCGAACATTTATAAAAAATCAAATATATCATTATTCGACTTAATTATTTATGAGAATTTCCCATGCATACATAAACTTATTTACCATAAGTTTAAGCAAAAATATCTAATGCAAAACTATGTTGACCATAATTTTGGGATGGTTTTACTACTAAAATTATGGTTAAAATAGTTTTTCATTAGGTATTTTTGCTTAAACTTATGGTAAATAAGTTTTTATATGATCGATTCCCATTTTTATGGTTTTTGGATATTGTTTTGGTAAATGAGTAAAGTTATGGTAAAATAAGTCTAAAAAGTTATGGCAAAGTAAGTTTTTATATGGTGCCATTAAATATAAGCCAAAGCTTATTTGTTCATACGGGAACTAAGCAGTTCTGCTCTGGTATCTGAATGTGTGACTTGCATGGATGAAAAACGAAACATGGTCTTTGTGAAACACCTACTGCTCCAAATGTGGGAAAAACTTTAAATGTGTCACGTTTATCGGAAGCCCATCGTAAAGAAAATACTATTTGTATATTGATTAGTGAATGATAATTTAAGGTGATGATTGATGATTGTAAATAGGTTAACAAAGTACCAAAAATAAGAATAAACTCCAGAAATCCTGTTCGTATAATTATATGATACAATATTTGGGGATTGAATAATAAACTATGGATTATAGTCAATTTTTAAAGTGTCAAATCACGTTTATAAGTTCATTTGCATTCAAGGAAAATTTGTCACATTTTTTGTAAAAGAAAGGATTGTCAATAATTTAATGTATAAATGTATATATATACAATATTTATAATTTTTCGAATAGAAATATAGAGATAAGTCGTTTGCAGAAAGATCAAAATCACAAAGTAGGACACTTCGGGTCGTTAAAGTTTGACGGTCCAATTAAGAACTGATTGGCTTCCGCCAGGGGCTGGAGAAAGTTCTTAACTGTGTCCGGGGCCAAATTATTGCCATCCTTCCGCAATGTTCGAGCCAGTGTGGTGTACATTTCCCAAAATAGATCCCAATTCATCATGGTATCCTTCCGGGTGCTGAAAACTTGACATACCATTGTCATATACTCGTTCATGTTCTAAAAATAGACAAAAACATCGTAAAAATCTTAAGAAAAATGTTAAAAACTATTTTTTCCATTGAATTTTCAAAAAATTTGTAAATTACCTTTCCAAGAAGGGTGGTCAGAAGAGGTAGAACTCGTTTCCATTCCACAGCCCTGATTTTATCCAGTTTGTAATTGACAAACAAAGAGCTGAGAGTCTTTTCGTCCTGGCAGATTGCCTTCCACTTGGCAAGGATGTCGTTGTAAGTCAAATTTTGATTATTGCTTAGCTGGAGATACAAAAACAGTAAAAAATTACCTTTGAATTGATTTTCACTGGAAAATCCTTTGTTTTTTTTTGCAAGTTTCAAGTTACCTACCTGCTTATGGAGAACCTGGAGAAAACCGACCGTAAGTTTCCCTTCCAAAGCTGCGGGGCTCGTTTCGACTCTTTCCTTCACCGGAGGGACAATGCCATACTGCATACAACGGAAATAGGCAATGCTCCAAATTAGCAAATCGGCAGGTTGGGTTCGAATTGCTCCCTTGGTGTACTGCTTCAATATCCCGGGTAACTTGGAAGGCACAGAGATCTCTTCCGCACACAATTTCTCCAATTCCTCCTGTCTTCGGATTTTCTCCAGCTGTCTGGCAGAACTTGGTCCTGGTTTCGTCTTCGTGTCAGATTGGGACGCCATTTTCAAAAGATTCTCTCTTTTTAATATTTTCTACAATCTATATTTTAAATTGATGAAATAGAAATTGCAGATGATCTGATTATGATTCGAGTGACGGTCACAAAATTTGAGATACTCTACTATAGAGTTTGAATTTGCTTTGATTTGCAAAACATCCTTTCAAAAACAATATCTTAAATAGTGGGACAGCCTACATGGCATGGCAACAATCATGTCACAGCCTACAACAGGAATTTCACTTTCGCCTAGTAATTTTTCAGGGAATCTGTCAATAAACCTAATTTGTAAATTCTACTCCTGATTTGATGCCATATCTCTAAGATGTACATCTAATTTAATAATCAATGTAAATATCTACATCTAGCTTAAATATCAATTATTAAAACTATCATGGAGGTAAATGATTTTATATTATAGTCTGAGTTAAAATATTGAATTTAATAATCATTAATTACAAACACGATAGGATAATCAACATTAATTAACACAATATTATGCGAACTAACTACATAATAAATACAATCGAAAGTATTTAAATCTACCTCCTAAATAATTGTAGTAATTAATTAACAATCATTCGTATAATTTACACCAATTAATAAACAATTCGCTAAATATAAGCTGTAGGAATATTACAGAGCCTACTATTAGTAGAATCAATCATCGATTTCGTATGTGCCTTTGAGACGACGGCCACCAGTGTAACACTGCAACTCCCTTGGAAGTGTGACCACAAAAGGTTTAAATTGAATTGCATTTATGACAAAGTTGAGGACTAAAGCCATAAGGTCAAGGACGAATATTCTGCTAAGATTGAAGTAGCCACTCAAAGTGATCCAAATCGGGTTGTTATGTGCGGACAAGCTGTTGATCATGCTATAGACGAAATTACGCTGCTCCTTACTATTGGTCCACATGAACATGTGACGTCGCATGATGCTCCACCCCTGCATGGCCTGCTCATGCGCATAGGTTCCGTCATAGCTTACATCATAGAGAAGGAGTAGATTCTGACCCAACCAAATTAAAGCTACAAGGACATCCCCGAGACTGTTTAGACGCTCGTTTCTACAAGGGTCCTGGAAGGTAACAGCAGTGCTCCTTGTGTCCAAAAACGCTGGGAACTTAGTCTCACAATTAATGTTCACATTATATCGTGTGCCTTTGTCATCCTTATATTTCGTAAAGTATAAACCCTTGTCATGTTTTTGATATTCGCGCTCCCACAGCTGGATGCAGCGTTCTTGAGTAATAAGGAGCGGGATGTAGTATCCTTGAAAAATGAGGTTGAGGGTCAAAAGGGCGAAATATGTTATGAGGATGACGTAATAGGTGACTTGAGTTAAGCGGAAAAGTTGGACGATGATCAGGTGATCTTTCAACAGGGCTGAAACGTTTAAACGTCTTCTGCATTGGTCGTCCCATTTGGTTTTGGCTCCGTGCAGCGTATTCCTCAAGCGCTCGTTCCAAATAGTAGAACAGTTCCCCAAAGCGTGGCAGAAAAACTTGAATTGAACGATAAAAGCCCGGCAACTGTACATTGCGTATAGTTGGACAAAAAAACCGAAAAGTTTCCAATATCTGTACCGGTCTGTCGGATCGTTGAAATCATTTAAAGTGTCATTTCCTTTATATCGGCATTGCGCTTTCAGAGCAGGGAAATCATTCGCCAAGACAGAGGGGTGGCGTCCTTTATAAAGATCGACGATGAACACCCGGGTAAGGAGGGAGGCGATTATTCCCGAAGTTTCGTGCAGAGATGGCACAACCCCAGTTCCGTAAAAGACACACAAGAGGAAGATGACAGCGAAGAACTCGATGAAACTTTTCAGACCGTAGTACATCGAACGCTTGCTGATATCCATGTCCATCATTTCCAGGGCGCGGTTCCAGTAATTGAAATAATGGACGTTATCTTCACCTTTGAGGAAAATGTGAATACTTCCGATGGCCAAGAGCAATAGCTGACTGTACGTGACAACAATAGGGACTAGCTGACGACTCAAAGTGGCTGTCTCCCAGGTGTATCCGCATTTGTCCGTTTCGTTACTCCGGTTAACATCCAGGAAAAGGGTGACGAATCCCAAGGTTATCATAAATGTAAGACAAAGGGTTATCCCCGACGTGATATAGAAGATTATCAGGTGGATGTGACTCCTTTTGAATCGGTAGGCGTATGTTCCATCATCCTTGAGAAAGATCTGCATCGGAAGACGGCCGAGAATAATCAGAAAGAGCCGGATATACGTAAACGCATAGTACAGCGCCCGAGACTGACGGTTTTTGGGATTACTCCCGATTTTCTTACGAAAATATTCAGCATTTTTTATTTTCTCGATGCAAGACAGGCAGTCCCTACAGTAATTCGTATTAGAATTCAGATTGTAGTGCCGTAGTAAAGAAATTCATGCGAATTCTATCCTAAAAGTAAATACTAAAAGTAAATACTAAATTACCCACCTTGCAATCGTCATTGTTAAATCTCAATTCTCAACAGCAGGGAGCAGCGGAATCCCAACAACAGAACAATCAACCAAAAACCGGAAGCAGGATCACTGTTTGATACCTGGAAAAATGTCAAAAGATAAGTTATTGGCGGGAAGAGAAAAGAGACTACAAAAATTGTTTGCTAATTGTATATTAAATCATGTATTACATGCAAATCTTTGTGAATTACAATTACAAAGACGAGTGGCCTATCACCTGTGATAAAACTTCAAAATATTTATCAGCATCCGAACAGAATTATTTCGAAAGCAGAGAGGAATAATAGAAAAATGCCTTTTTCAACCGTCTTCTTAGCTCACAGCTCAACTACGCATGCAAGACGTAACAAAAGTGACTAGAGATATTACGAAGACGAATCCGAATGTCCTCGAAGAATTTCAAATTAAAACAAATAACTTAAATAGCTTTGTGGTTCTGGCAGTTGGCATGACAGTAAGACAAATTCAAGTATAAATGTATAATATAGTCCATATCTGTGGTTGGAGCCTTGGAAAATGACCAGCCAGTTACAGTTAACGAATGGAGTTCCATAATCTTGAAGAAATGAAAAATTAGAAGACCATCTTGAAGATGAAAAATAAAATTCGCTGTTTTATTGGACAAAAAGAAGCTAACAGCTAAAATTAACATCTGAGGTGGACTCCGTGGACAGTGGACTGCGATAAAGCTTCGCTAGAACTCAATCTCACCCGGATGTGCCATTATACACCGCGAACGCCCCCATTTGAAGTATAGACCCTTTTTTGAAAAACAAACAATGAGATTTGTCTGTTTTTAATTAGGTTAGGTTTTAAAAATTCAAAAAACGACTAATTTCCCAAAAATACAAATGCGCAGTGTCGCGGTGTGGTGTTTTTTTCGCGGTGTATAATGTCATATCCCATTTCACCTCAAAATGCCATCCTCGAAACCGCTCGAGCGCGCTCCCTACTGAAGATGATTACTTAAAGTGTATGAGAAACAGAGAACGCAAATTGCGCATTGAATAAATTATAACACATCAATATAATAAATCAAAATCAGTAATCAGTGCCATATGACATAGTTAAAAATGTAGGAAATGTAAGAGAGTGCAATTCAGTTCGTTAGCCAAGCCAGTATAAGTATAAAGAATGAAATTGTAAGATGAGTCGAGTGCAAATAGGGCAAAGACTATTAAATGTAAAAATGTAATTAAATATATTGGCATTGCTAGTGTGCCAATTTTTACATTTTGGTTAGACATTAGACAGCCGCTTAGCGTTGTTAGTAAAAATCAAGTTTTTATAGCATATTTCAATTATGGTGAAGATACAAATTCTTAGAAGTTAGGAAGACACAATAAACTATTGTACAGTGCAGTTCATTGGCATATAAGAATTCTGTATATAAGAATTTCCTTCTGATTCTGTTTGGTTTAAATGCAAAAAAGTACCTAAAAATCAAAAATGAATATAAGGAATTCCCGTACAAAAGGGGAAATTAGCTATAAGGTATTTAAAACAGATTTTGCACGAAATTTTAGTTTGAGAGATATTCCACTTAGTTTGCAACAATTTATAACTAGCCTGAGAATGTGTACTTAATATTATTGAATAGAAAATATAAAAGTGCTAAGGACTATTAAAAATGTATACAATATTGTGGAACAATATAATACATTCATCTTTAGCTGTTGTGTATTGTGTATTGAACTCTTTTGTGAAGCCATATGCATGTAAATGGATAAAAGGAATTCCTCTGTAGTATTAAATATATGGAAGGAATTTTACACAGTCCCCCAAGAATCCTTATAATTGTAGTGGAATTGGAATTCACTTATAAAAACACTGAATACATAAACAAATAAATATTTATACTGATTAAAGACAGTTTTATTTACTCCCTCCGTACGTCGGTACTATTTAATTTACCATAATATGCGTGTTTTGTGATGCTGCTATGTTTATCTTAGTTAGTTTTAATAGCGAAGTGTGTTTACATTTGCTTAATTGTGTAAGTGCAACTTATAAGAACAATATTCTTCAGAAGGTAATAATAAATGCTGTTCTTTATCTTTGTATAGGTATTCATTATATTATTCTATTGCATTTTATTCCATTGCATTCATATATGTACGTAGAGTGTTGTACTATAGAGAGTCTCGTCTCAAGTTTCATTTCCATTTCAACTTCAACTTCAACTTCAACTGAAGTGAACTAAACTTTAGTAACTCACTCAGTGAGTCAGTAAGAGTCTTGGTCTCCTTCACTCAACATCTATCTATTTACGTTATGTTAAATAGGATAGGGTTTGCTCATTCCCTATCTGTTTTCCATCTCCATTTCATTTGAATTGCAATTTACAATTTACAATCCACTTGACTTGACTATTGCGAAGTAATTCTAATAAATTCTAATCTTAATCACCTGCCTTAACTCTTGAGACAATTCCCTTCCCTTGAATATCTAAATCAAAACTCTCAGCTATTCAACGAGTTATAAACATTAAAAACAGTTTTAATACAACGACAACGACACGGCTTCGCTCGCTCGACAAAAGAAGCGTCAACTTATTCATTTAGCGTTTACACGCTTATTTAATCATAAATATAAACACTATCTGAATTATTTGCGAGATTATTAAAAGCGAAAGGGAAAAATGCATTAAGAACAATATAAATTGTGAATTAAAGTGTGATGTAGGTGTGTGCGTTTTGTACCGTACTATTTTCTGTTATTTTATGAGTTTGTTCACGTAAATACAACGTACAAGTAAGAATTTACGATTTTTAAAATTTTAAATTAACTTAACTTACTATTTATACTATTAATTAATTTTAAGCAGAGTTTGTATGTATACTTGTTAACTCTAAAATATAAAAGTCCAAAATCTTCAAGTGTCAAGTTTTTAATTTATATGAACAATGAAAATGTTTTTGAAACTGACTGTCTTTAATGGAGTGTTTGTTTTTTGCTAGTCCTTATTGAGAATTCTCATTGTATGTATGCGTAATGCAAGTAAGTTATTTAAATATAGCCAAAATTATACTCGTGAGAACTTAAATGAATAAAATAACTAAATATTTATTTAAATAGAATCCGTTGTTACTGTTGCTTTTGAATTGAAAGAAGGAAGTCGTAATCAAGTGAACTGCTACAAATACAAACAAAAAGAGTGATTTCTGCAGGAAAGACGCTTAAAATAAAACTGTTTCCAAAATGTGGGAATTTACATCCGTGAAACTAGTGCGTGGGGCCAATATGTACAGTTTGTATGTCTTGGCTCTGCTTCTCTTCGCCTATTTACTAAATCAATTGGACCGATATACCCTAGCTATTGTTACAAGACCCCTTGCACAGGTAAATAACATATTTTAATATTTATTTATCATAAGAAAATCCCCAGCAATATCTATTTTAGGCATACGAGGAATATTTATTAAAAATAGAGAAATAACAGCAAGTCTCCCACGTGGACGTGGAAGAATTGGATTAAATTCAAGTATAAGTAAGACGTATTGGCGTAATTTACCTATTTCATATTGTGTAACAGTTTTTTGCTATTTAGTTACTATATAGGTATAACATTGTGTAAACGACAGCTATCTGTATTGTGCAATTTCGTCCCCGGCTTCTATTGAAGCGTGAAGAAATAGAAAGACGCTATGTTATTAAATTTTCTGCAGTTTATTATAGGGATAAATGCATCATTGAAGCGTAATAAAATTATATCAATCAAAAAAAGGTGTTGAAAATGTATCACGATTATTTTTTATTTTCGATATTATGCTACATTTTTCGGTATGCAAATAAATGTTAAAAAAATGAAAATATATTGCGAAAATTTTGTATTTTGGCATATATTTCTTAAGCTTCCAGTTAATTCCAAAATACATTGACCGCAATGGGATTAAATGTATATTTTTGCTGCAATATATTTAGTATAGGCAAAAATTTTCAAAAATAATGAATTTTTTCGCCTACTTACGTGGTAAAATAGTGGAATAATAATTAGTGAGTGGTATTTTTCACTACTTTTCATTTTGTTGATTTTTATTTCATCTTTTCTGCTGTTGAGTGCATTTCATGTTTACTGTAGAGAATCGTGGAAATTGAAATACTCGAAACCCGAGTTGAATGATATTCAAGTGCATTTACAATTGCATTTTATTGTTTCATAAGGAAATCTTCTTGATTGAAATCCCTTTCTTTGTGTCATGAGAATATGAGCGTCTGTCTGTGGGTATGCTATTATAAGTTATAAGCAACTACTTCATTATAAAGCAATAATTTTCCTGGAAAATTGGTTTTCTCACTAGAGAGGATTTCTGTCTTATTTTTCATACGGTTATGTCATGCAGGTTCATGCAATTACATTATTTAGATTTTGGATTCATTATAAATACATAAATATCAAGAAATTAGGTACTGAGCGTCAGTTAGAGTTAACGAAAGACATTGCTCCACTTTTACGCGAAGACTTTCAATTTTTAATAATAATCACTTGAATATAGGAATAATAATTCACATTCACACTATTATTATTGCTTATAACTTTAACTTCACTTTTCATGACTTCACTGTATACTGTATACTATTTCTGCAATACTTACGGCGTTTTACAATCTAAAATCTAAATTGAATACCGCTTTTCCTCTTTAATCTCTATAAGCATTATTTTACTGTGTAATGATGTATATTGAGTGTCCTGTCTTGTCCACTTTGAATTTTGGTTGCCTTTACCTTTATTATTTGTTCTGTCATTACACACACTACACAAAGTAGCCAAATTCATATTCAGATTCCAACTCATGATGATTTTCATTGTTTTGTAGTACAGTACTGTAGTATAGTAATTTATTTACTACCGTAAAATTTTGAATAGTAACCCGAGCCCTTATTTGCAAAATTTTAGGCTACCCATAGCTCTTTTACAAGATCGGCCCGTATTTAGGACCGGTCCTTAATTATTTTTAAGCAAGCTTTATTTTTATAGGCAGTCCATAACGATAATTATTTAAACAACCTTTACTTGGTGTAAATATTGTAATTATTGATATTAAATGACAAAAGTATTTTTGAAAGCTATATATATTAGCATTATACCTAAATACAATGGAGATATCGCTATTTGACCCGGCCCCTATTCAAAGCAAGCCGGTATTCAAGTCCCGGCTACTGTTCAAGATTTTATGGTATGTATTTTAATTTAAAGCTACTGAAGTTGAAAATGGAATGAATGTAAAATGTAAATTGTAAATGTAAAATCATTTACAATTTAACGTCTGACTTCTAAATTAAAATTGCCTACTGACTACTGACAGTCATTTCATAGAAAATGAGTACATAACGTATAGTGGTGAGCAGGACAAGAAAGCGTCAATTCATTGTCTCATTAATTTGTTCGCTTAGCTTTGCGTTTGTGTCTATTTTATCTCGCCGTACATTATAACTTTATATTCAGGGGCGAAAATATGACAGGGAATAGGGTAATTTGGGCAAGAACTTTTGGGGGCCCAAATTGATAACAAAATAAAACGTCAACAGCGGTTATCGTCTAAAAATTGAAATTATTTGCAAAATATAATTAAAATATTGAAAACGAATTGTTTCTGCTTCCTAAACTGAATAAAGTAAATTAATTCCATTGTCGTATTTTTACATATTGTATAATAATTCAGCATTGTATTTAGTAAAGAAATATTTTGACATATATGTTTAGACAAAAGTGATTTACATTTTATAATGTATGCCAAAATATTCTACAATTATAAAATTCTAAGCGTGTACTGATAAAGGGGCGACAAATTAAAAAAGTATCCAGACATGCCCTGCTCATTCTTAAGAACAATATGCAAATGAAGACAGAAATATTACACTCACTCCTCCATCGTTTTACGAGCTACTTAATCTTTTATGTGAATGTGTGTGACTACAAAACGAATAATGCTAAACGACAAACACTTAAAAATAAAGAAATTAAAAGGATATTCTGATTTGCTAAGCAGATAAATAATTTTTATAACAGAAGAATCATCAGGTTAGGTGACAGGATAATTGTAATGATAATTAATTATGTTACTATCCGTTTCGGTATATTAAATAGAATACGAATTTTAACTACTACATGCAAAGAAAGAAATCGTCACACAGTCACACCAAATCTAAAGACTAAAAGGCCACTCGTGAATATTGTGTCAAAGGAAAGGTCAGATTTATGCCAGTTGGATATCAAGACTAAATAGGGAATTATATTAAATATTTAACCTACATAGCTACGCCTACACTACACCTATACTGAAATTAAAATGTCATTGCAATTTCCAAAATAAAGCTTTTACATTTACATAATACGTATTTGGCTTACGGGTAAAGGTTTTGGCTTGCGCTTTAAGGGTAGTCTCCATTATTGGAAGCAAATACATGTGTTTTCCTACTTCATAACTTCATGGATAACTCAATTAAAATTCGATCAATCCGAGTAATTGGGCCACCTAAATTAAGTTTAGCTATCAGTGAAGGAGACATGATTTTATTTTTTGTGAATTTGGAACTGTAAGTAGTCGAAAACAATTTTTAGAAAATAAAAATCAGAAAAAAATTTGCGGGGAAACTGGAATTTTTTCTGACTCAATTAAAAGCTAATTCAAAAATCGGGGAATCATGTGTCCGAGCAATACCTTGAAGGCATCTCCAGAAAAAAATTCGACTTTTTTTGATTACCCATTTTTTGATTGAGTTAGGAATTAAATACCGAAATGGCAAAATTTTAAATTTTGTGTAGGAGTTTACATGGGCGTGCTAGTTAGCTTCTCAAAAATTTCTTCCCCTGGAGGCTACCCCCTTACGAGTAGTAAATATAGAATGTATATATACATTTACATATGCGTAAATGATTCTCACGTTTTCATGTAGATATAATATATATATAATGCTATAAATACCAAACTTTTTAATAAAAGTGATAAGTTGTTATATTTCACAACCTTGAGAGCCAATCGTAAGTAAGCTGACTGGAATGACAAAGCCATGTCAAGCCAGCAGGTCAGAAAAACTTAAATGCAGTGCATTAAATCAATTATTCACAAAAGTTATAATCGTGTACATGCAAAATAACTCAGAAACATAATAAAAAATCACACCATCATCATTTGCACTGAAATGCTGTCTACATTAATATAATATATTAAAAAAATTGGTTATCGTCATTGTTCAATCATATTAGATTATAAAATACTATATAATATGTATATAGCGGGGCAGTATAATGAGGACGAACTTTTATTTCCCAATAATGTTATGGTCCATTACGATTCGATGCAATGCACTTCTACTTGTACTTACAATTACTTTTGTATTGTAATAATGCAACTCTCAGCAGTTGGAAATATTGAAATGCAAATTAAATGCAAATGCAGAATTAGTTGAGAATATCTCAAGGAAATATTCCTTTCTACATTTGCCTTGTTGCATTTTATTTCATTGTTTTCGTCTAAATTATTTAATGGTTGGTTAGTTGGTTTATGTTGTTTACTATATGATTACCTACTCTGTTTGCTTTTGCTACACGATATCTTATTTCATGCACTTGAAGAATA
Source organism: Tomocerus mixtus (assembly GCA_034694165.1). NCBI lineage: Eukaryota > Metazoa > Arthropoda > Collembola > Entomobryomorpha > Tomoceridae > Tomocerus > Tomocerus mixtus. The sequence continues at coordinate 21,348 of JAQFYC010002435.1, forward strand.
AATGAACCAAATAAGAATCAGTAGATTTATTTCATAATAATAATAAAGTATGCTTTGATATCGTATGTTATTTTGTTTATTTGAAGTTTTCCCATTTATCATTATTTTACAGCCTTTAAAAAGTGAACTGGAGTTGCAATGCAAAGACAATTGAAGTTTTACATTTGTTTTCATCCTCAAAAATTATATAATCCTTCGTTTTACATTTCCTATACGATTCGACTAGGTATTTAGTATTTAAAGATATCTTACGAGAGTTTAAGATTCTAAGCTATTTATAAATTTATAATTACAATAATAAATAATTATATTTTCTGTGAGCGACAGACTGTGTACTTATAAATAGTTTTTAAATGTACTACGTAAGACGTAATGTATTGAAATGGAAAATAGAATGTTAATTCCTGTACAAACTGTACTACTGTACATACAGAAGAAATAATGATTTCAATTCCGAGATCTCATTCATTGTCTTACTTAGCATTAAAAGATTACTAACAGTTAGCAGAAATGAAGAGGAAAGATAACAAGGCAATTGACCCTGCTTATAATTAACAGACTTTAGCATTTGCAATTTGCATACTCATTATGTACTTAAGTAGCTAAATCTTGTGTATATCATTAAATATCATGCATGCCACATTCCACATGCCACATAGAGTTATCCTCTTGTAATAATTATTGTTCACTGTTTTACAATTTCTTTGATAGACTTTTTTGCCATGTCATGCATGTCAGCTTTAAATCTATTGAACATTCATTTATTAATAGTGGGTGTATATAACTGAATGAAATATTACATACTGAAGACCAAATGAAATATTTCGTGCAAATATTTTGGAAAAAGAATTAATATAGTAAATACATTTTAGTTTTCTATCAAAGCTGAAATAAATCAAATAACGGAGAAAATGTTTCACTACTAGTTTAAAATTATTTTACTTATGTACTGTTAGTATTGTTGCACTATTTATAATTGCATTACATATAGGTATAGGTACAGTTTTAGTTTACACGATATATTTAAATTTTTTTCTTGAAAAGTGTTAAATACTAATGATACTAAATACTAAATACATATTATACAGTTTGCAACGCTAGGTTAAAGCCGTGCAACAAATATTCCTTAGCAAGAATTAATTAAAGAATATTTGCTAAAAATCTACTATTTAAAATATTGGATGCAATTAAAATTGACAGCCTTTCCAGTAATTAGTTGAACAGCTAGTGGCAATTGGCTATTGGCTGCATTTGCAAATCTACCTATGCATATATTCAACTACGTATATATTTAGCATAGAATCACGACAATGCTAATACAGCAAAAATAGTTCACAAGAAATAAGCAAAGCTTTTTGGTTGAAAGTAAATATTTTAGGAAGTCTTGTAATTTTGCGGTTACCCTTTCATTACCAGTAATTGCACTGTGCCTAGGTAATCATTTTCACAGCGTAATTTTGTTTGCATTCTGAGAAACTATTCGGCTTTCTATCTTTATGTGAAGTGAAGTAAATTGCAAAGAAGTTTGATTTAGCTCGTTGCGGTCTCCTTTTTGTCTTAAAACGCTGACCAAGCTGAAAATAGTAAAGTGGAAGAAGGAAACTCTGTATGCTTCGATTATATTATGCTGAAGAGCTTAAAAATGCTTACCTAACGTAAATAATCTAGATTGCTAAAACAAATGAAGCGGAATTCCTTGCTTCTTTGATTACAATGGCTTGCAGAAATATATAATACTGTAAAATACACTAACGTATATATTTATACCAACTTATTATATATTTTTTTGTCCATGTGCAAATATTACATAGCTGAAAGGAATAAATTGAGTGTTTGAGGAACTACTTTATAGGAATACTTTGTCCGTCTGTCCCTTGCAATGGTTTATTGTATTAGAAATATCGGGAAGTGTACTCAAATGTAAAATTCATATTTTCTTTGTAATACAAATCCGTTTGTTATACATTTTAGCGTCTAGGTGCTAAGTTTAACACAATACAATTGAATGTAAGCTTCTTAGATGTTTAATGACTTGGGTTATGGTATTGTAGTCCAATGGAAACGGAAAAAGATTCCTTTTCATTAGAGATTTGCCTAAATAAGTAAACTATGTAAGTAGTGTATAATGAAAACGTAGGTAAATTAAATGGTAATTGAAATTCACTTGCGTAGGTTATGTAGCAAACCATTTACTTATTTCCACATCCACTGATTTTAAACCGGTTTTAGCATTCCCTACTTACATAGTTTCTGCTTCACTTACGACAATAAGGAACTTGCTTTGTATGCAGAGCAGATAAATGCAAATTATGTGAAGGTAAGAGTAAACTAGTGAACTTGACAGGTTTATGTGCGATAGTTATGTAATGCATTCAAGTATTCAAAGGTTAGATCACAATTCAATGGTTTGCATTTGCACTTCTGTTATGTGGATGTGGATGTGCGTAGGTTAGTTAGGCTTATTAAAAGTTTTTTCGACAAAGAGCCTTTATTCGTGCGTCACAGGTGACACAAAGTTCATTCTAATGTACCGACATCCTACTCCATTCTATTATTATTATACTCAGTTACTCACACAATAATGCTTCAGGTACTTCGGTTCTTCAATCGTTGGAAATTTTGCATATAGCTTGTGTATGTACTAAATTTGGTTGTACTGGTACATTGTACGATATGTGTGCAAACAATTACCTTCTGGAGCCATAACGAAGCTCATTAAATTTTTATTACGTAACAGAATGGAATGGATGGTAATAGGACGACTTCTTTTTTCATAATGCAAATAAATGGGAGATTTTTCGCTTGTCCGGAATTTTTGATTATGTATTGTCTTGATTATTCTGTTTCCGAAAGTCCTACATCATTGTACGTTTACAAGTTGAGTTTTTCCATATAAAAATTAGTAAAAATAGGGAAAAAATTCAAAATTTTAGTTGTTATTGGGTAACGCATTCCATTTAGAGAAATTCCTTGTAGGAATTAACATGTAGATGTATAGACATTCACAGGCTAGACAAAAATAGTGCAGAATTCCCTATAAGCGTCTCTCCGACCAAAAATTCGTGAAAAATCGGTTTTATTTAGTGATTTTTCCCTTTTAGGGAGAAAATTGTGTGTCCATTTTCCCAGTTAGGTCCAGTACTATACGCTTTTTCCTATACAAACCAAACAGACGTCCTAAAATCCTTGTTATACTAACAAACACCCGTATTGGGGGAAATTCCTTTATACGGGTGTCGTTCTACTTATTTCTACGAAGTAATGAATAATAACTGTGTCTTAAACACTGTAGTTGTAAAATATGTTTTTGTATTTAAATAATTGTATCTTCGATTGAAGTCATAAATATAGATTTTTACTTAAATAAGTATAGTAAATGTATGCGTGATGTGATTAAACGAAGTTAGTTTCACTATGTAGCTACTACCTTCCGTCAGTCAGTCAAAGTTAAAACAGACTTTTTAATGGTATCAATTAAATTTCATTATCAAAGTAAAAAAAACTAATGACGCTGACTATGCTTTTATAGTTACTAGTTTATTTACTTCAAAGCATCCGTAATCATATCAAGAATCAAAGCATGCAATGTTAACTTCACACTTGAACGTAAAACCGACCTGCAGATTACAGTTGCTGACATGAGAATTGTTGATGTTGGTAATTGTAATGGCAGGAGTCATGACATGATATGAATAGCTTCCAGCAACTGTTTTTCCAGTACTTCATTCTTAGTTTGAAGAAAATAGTAGAAGAGCACAATAGGAAAATAGGAATTGTTTGTTCTGTCTATTTTTTGCTGGCATCATCCAATCAACTCAGAAATACGACAGTTAAATGTTAAATAAGTATCTCACTATTATATTATAAGCTAGCAAAAAAATTTCAGTTAAGTACCACTACCTAAATAATCGTTAATGATATAAATATAGGATGGCCAATGATAGCTATACTATTTTAGGTATTTCAGTCAAGTACCTAGTTAAAATCCTTGAAACTTATAAATATTCAAGAATCCAGAATCCTTAAGGACATTTTAAAATAGTTTAAAATCTTCTAAATACTAAAGTAGTAAAGTATTTGAGATAGTTATTTCAAAAAAGTGACACTATACTTATTGGACACCCTGTAGATGGTTTTATTGACAGTAATTGCCATTTATACAGTACGTGTGTTGTGTTGTGAAGTGTTTTGAGTGTTGTGTCAGTCAAATGAAAATGAAATCGATCCATTGAACAGGAAAAGCCTTTTTAGCAGCAGCATCTCAAATCTCAGGCCACGCCAGGATACTTTGTGTTAAATGCAGTTTCGTGTTCTGTTCTTTTTGCAAAAATGCATGCAGCTCATTTAATTGGGATAAACCAAC
>JAQFYC010002436.1:0-25706 GCA_034694165.1 Tomocerus mixtus
ATTGCCTAAAATTGTCGAACGCTCGACCGTAATCCGGATTAAGGACTTTAATACGTTCTGTAGATTTGTACGCTCCCGGTTTAGCTTATATCTTTTCTTTTTCTTATCTAATATACTTAATTTAAGCAAGGTAAGCTAAGCGTAAGGAAGGATTATCGAGTAAATGAAATTTTGTTTCCTTGCTTTACTTCGCTTTACTACGGCTGCATGCATGGGATTTTGTGAAGTAAAAAGGTATTGTACGACGACGGTACACGCAGACAAGTCAGAAGAAAAGTCAAGTCCGTTCGTATAATAATGAAGCTTCCATTGTAGCAACTTCGTCAGATTTTTTTACTTTCTTACTACAACATGTAATGTTTAATGTACTACACGTCCTCGATGGGTAGTAATGGTAGTATTACACTATAAACCATAGGAAAGGAAAGGTATGTTAGGTACCTACCTATATGTGAATATGTAATACAAATCTGTGGGTTGTCTTTTTGTAGTATTATACAGTATACACTAAATGAATAGTACAATGCACGTAGTACAGTACAAGTTTTGTTAAGCTATGTAAACTGATATAACACTTATTACACATAAAATATACGCATAATGCTTACCGCGCGCTGAGTATTTCCCTATACACATTCACAAATTTACAGTACTATAGAGGGTAAGTAAGAGTATTACAAGAAAGACTACTTTACACATAGTTAGTTACCTGAAGAAGTAAAGATGCTATGGATTTTGTAATGTTTATAAGACTATAGGTACCAACAAATGTTGTTTAATAGGTATACTCACTTAAGAGAAAGGTTTAAGTTTAAAGTAAGGAAACATTCCTATACGGATAGTTTATAGCTACAAGTGTTATGTTTTGTTAAGGTATGTATTCTCCCTTCATGTCTGTATGGTATGGCCGGGAAGAGAAGCCAGACCAGGCCAGGCCAGGGAGGGAGCAGAGTAACCAAACTGGCCATCATCACTGAAAAAGAGTAAAGTTAAGTTGAGAGAGGCTTTTACTATAACTATCTTCAGAATGGGCTGTACTGTAAGAAGTACGTACTAATGATACGTTGTCTGTTCGTAGCATTTCTGTATTCTGTAGGCATTATTTGAATATAATCTATCGAGTTTCTCGTCTCGGTTCATTCTCAACCTCATCTGTTGTTTCTTGACTCTTTTCTCATCTCTTTTTCTATCTGCCCACTTCCCACTTAACTTATATGTGCCTGACTTGACTTTAGCTTTGGCTTGACTTTATCAGCAAAACGGGGCGTCCTGGTTTGGCTAGTTTCTTTCTTTCAACATCCAGCCTTTTTCTATGTTTCTCCGTGTTCCATCCACCTGCCTGCCTTGTCTAAAGCTATATCTCCGTTGCCTTCAACCATGTAAATGCTAAAGGATAAAACTATCATAACTAGCAACTACCTATCACGACCGTAATAAAAACACATCCAAATTAAAATCAGTTCAAATCCAATTTCTTGCGAGAAACCACAACTTTTCTAAAAACGTAATTTTAATTGTGCTAACCGCATAATGAATTTCAAACTGTTATCATAATTGGAACTGAGTTTGCTAAATGGAATTATGTAATTCTTCCCTTTTACAACTTGTTTGGCAGATAACATAATCTGGCTGGATGCTAGCGTAAACGTTACCTAAGATTGAAAATGATATTCTTGCTCTCAATATTCTCAAGCTTGTTTCATTTACTTATCAATGTATCGCTCTGTTGCACGTTAAATTGGTTTATGTTTTGGTATTGTACCTAAAGAAAAGAACGCAACAGTGCGCCTTTCTTCTATATAATGTAGAATTTAGAATGAAGTCAATGTATCATCATATCGTGTGCCAACGCCAATCTTTTTTCTAATGTTATTACTAGCCTGGCATATCTTACCTTTAGCTTTCTTCTTTATACGTATAGTAAAGAAACACTAGCATAGCACCTTCTAACCATTAAGTACCTAGTCCATTTTCTAGGAAAACTTCTTTTAGCTCTAGTCTACCAGCACCAGCCGTTTTGATCACTTTTGATCCCTTTTACTCCAGGCAAAGTATGTATGGACCTGGCATGGCATGGTCAGACCAGAGCAGGTCTTTTTTTAATAAATGTACCTGATGCACATTGCACTCATAAAATAATGTTGAAGCCTTCATGTTCACGAGATGTACAATAATACAATCAACCCATACGTTACATTACCTACCTTGTATTATATTGGGTAATACAATTATTTCAGGTAAGTTACATGCTGTGTTCCACACAATGCATTACAACCAAATCTAAACTGACTAAACACCATTACACAAATGTAAAACTACAGATTTGAGCACTAATGTCCTTAAAATGAAAGGGTAAGGGTTGGGCAACATTGCATGGAACTTACAACTTACCTTACAAAAAATTCAGTTCATCATTACAGTCTAGTTATTTGTATTTTACACAGACATAAAATTCAAAGGATATTATTATATAAATATATAATTATGAAACTCTCCAACTATGGCGGCACGTCCGTCTCAACCATTTCCGTTGACTTTACTGAATGATTTTTAATTGCACTTACCTTTACACATATTTTTTTCTGAATAGATAAAGATACCTATAGGTACTTATTAGGAATCATCTTTAGTGCCAGATATTCACTATAAATTACATATATCTTCCTACATACAACATTATGAAGGATACTACTTATTAAGAATTCTGAAGCATTTTAAAAATAGTTTATTATTTTAACTATGTTTTAACGAGACATTCTTCAAAATTCTAAGATAGTAAAAAAAAATCTTCCGTAAGTGTACTCCCTTTGCACCGCTTTTCAAAATAAGTAGAACGAAACCCAGAGAAAGGACCGCAGATGCCTTACATACAATACAAGTTGTTGGCAACCAATTAAAAGTTTACTTGTGTACCTACACTTCAAGATAGTAATTAAGCTTGGAACATAATCGATACACAATTTGCATAGTAATTTAACACTCTTACTTATTTGGTTGTATCTTACCTACTACCTACCTCATCATTACTTGCTAACTTACTAACTAGTATTTGCTTAAACAAGTACTTCATTTCGCATACGTAAATGCATTATAAGAGAACTAAACGCTCTGATATATGGACGTTTACACTGTGTAAATGTTTACTATACAAACTTGCTTTACATAATAATATAGCTAATGCAATGCAACAAATGATTACTTACAATTAGCTATGCAGTATAATAATGCATGACTTCTTACCTTTAGGCATGCTTACTATATAAATATATCTCATTGTACATATATTGTGTACTGTAGTAGGTATATGCAGATAAAACCATGCGAATGCTGGATGACCTTTCTAAAATAAAAAGGAAAACCTTCTTAGAACAGCTACAATTACAATTTACAATATTTAAGCATGTAGTTATATAAATACGTTGAACTACATATTAGCATATTTGTACTACTGTAATATAATGCCCATCAAAGCAAAGCATCTTCTTTTCTACAATAGCTATCCCGTAGTTGCAGTAGTTATCTGCGTGCGTTGACATGTAGCAGTGCAACTTTACAACAAATGACCAGATGGATGTATGATCTGGTTTTTTGTTGTATGCTTTGGTTTGGTTTGGTCAAAGTTTGCCTCATCTCAAGTACAGCTTCCAATTAGGATTAATTTATAAGGTATAGAGTCACTTGCCACAGAGACAACTTTCAACAAGGAAAGAAGCACGAGTCAGGTAGGTACTTATTCTACTTATCTGCTAATGTCCATTTGTAGTCCAAGTCCACGTCCACTCTTCTATCGTCAACTCAACGCAGCCTTTCGTACCTACTCACACTCACACAAGTCTGCCTGCAAGGCAAGGCAACTTAAGCAGTCAGAAGTCAGAGTATCAAGGAACATAAAGATTATCACTATATATAACAGGCTGAGCTTCGAAAGAGTAAGAAATTGAATCCAGAGCAGAATGGACTTGATTGATATCGTATCGTGATGTGATATCACATAATGATAGTAACGAGTGAGACAACCTAAAACCAAGATTATCCTTTCCTTACATTGAATCTCTAAGATAAATACAAATCTGTAAAAGTAGATGCATTACTTTCTGAAGGCCTGGTTGCAATCATAATTTGTAAGCGAATTATATAAAATCTATTGTGCTTCCATAAGTTGTTCCAATTTATGCGGTAGTTACATAAAACTGAAGGTTATGCATAGGTCTCTTGCCCACTTTATGTCTTTCTAGTATTTGCCATTACCTTTTCTGGCATTATGTAACAGTGTCCTAATTAATCAGTCTAAAAGGGGATGTTACTATTATGGTGTGCATAATTTGTGTGAAATTGTATTAAGATTCCACAACATTGCATTGTGCAGGTGCTTAACCATAGTAAACAAATTCATCTTAATGCTGTAGTAATTCTTTAGTTGTTTATGGATAATTACTATTAAACAAGATTCGTTTAAGTTTGCTGCGAGTTTATTTTTGCATTTAGATTAGGTCCATTGTATGTACGTAACAAAAATCGTAAAAATTGTAAAAATCAATCCCTGTTTATGCTGTGTTGAGTTTTGTTGTAGTTGTAATACAAACCAGGAGTTTTTAGAAAAGTAGGTTTCACATAAAAGATGTTATTATTACTGTTGTGTGAGGATACGTGGGCTAAAACAATTCTATGGAACTGTTGAGTAAATAGTGTAATAAAAGGGTTAAAGATTTTATTTACTAAATCGAGATAAATAAATACATAAATTATTGGAGTATATACCTATATGTGAGTACGGTAACGTAATACCGCTATAGATATTTACTTTTGCAGGAATATAGTTACTAGAGATAGGATTTGGCCAAGCCAGAAGACTGTTAAGTATGTAGTAGTAAGACTTATCCGAATGTGGGAAGAGAATGAGACTAAGAATGAAAGTGTTGTTGGTGGAGGCTGTAGTTGTAGTTAGTTTATGATGACAATAATGACATCCTCCTATTCTTTGTCTTGTCTCCAACTGTCCGCACTTGCTTAAAATATTTCCTTGAGCCCAGACTTTAACGTCTTCATTTCTATCGGAGAGGAGTCGACTTGACTTGGCTATAGTATACTTGCTTTTGGACAACTAATACTCTAGTGAAGTTTCCTTACAGAAAATGTGCATACTTAAAAGGAGTGTTAGGCGATAGATAAGTAGAAAAACGGACGAGATGGTTATGTTATGTTACGCTTCTTTTTCTACTTATGGATACGATTGATACGACTGCGACTACTGCGGCAGCCGTAGTATTTATCGTAGATTGTTAGTAGTAAGTTAAGTAGTAGTAAGTATACCGTACACGTATACCTACTTACTTTCTACCTACTTTTGGACTGCGTGTACTGTTGTTACGTATCTAGCCAATATTATATCCCGCAAAAAAATATTCTAACTACAATCTGTAAACGTAAACCTTTGCTAAGTTTAACCATGAAGCAATTTGAGGCAATCCAGTCCAATGAAATGATAATACATGAATACGAACTTATACTACTTACATTTAGATGCTTAACAATAAGTAAGGTGCCTACTACTTAAAAGGAGAACTATTAAGAACGCATCTTCCATTTCCACCAACCCGGCTCTCCGCATCTTTGATTATGATTCCAGTCCAGTACAAAGAGAAAGAAGGAAGGGAAAAGGAAAGTTCAAAGTTTACGCGGACGTTTATGCAGGCATAAATTCAATTAGATGTTCAGCCACCAGACTGGTCAGGCCAAGACAGCCAAATTGATTCGATATCGCTCTTGAACATCTTACCATCTTTTGAGCACTGGAAATTGTAAAGAGACCTGTATCGACAAAGTTCTTAACAACAATTACAATAAAGTAATGTAATGCAATGCAAATGATGGATGGGCACTATGTAAGATTCTTCAATCAGGTATTTGGCAAATGCTATTAGATTGTATTGGCATGTGGTAGTGCTACATCATAAAATAATGATTGAATCGTATGCAAAATGCTTAAGCATTTACAATAGTGCGAAATACTGATTGATTCTTTTTTTTGCACATAAAATAATCCTTGCAAATATACGGGCATGCTTCAATGATTATAAATGCATATAGAACACCTAGGTTTGTAAATGCAAATTACTATACATCTCAAGTAACTAGATAGGTAGTCATGTCTTGTCTATGTAGTTAAGTAAGTACAAACTCTAGTATCTTTAGTTTATTATGATGATTTTCTGGCTGATCCGTTTGGATTTGAGAAAAAATCCCAAGTTTTCCATTCATTCAAAACATCTAGCCAAGTCCAAGTCACATCAAATCACTTCACATGAACAAACAGAAAGTTTAATCGAAGAAAATAAAATAATCAGAAGGCTTTTCTTTGCATTTCATTCATTTCGTATTCTGGTCACAATGTCCCACTTTGTTCATTGCTCAAATTGAATAAGGCAAATATCAAGTTCTTACTTTTGCCTTGCCTTACCTTACCATTCAAGATTTCAAAGAATAGATAGAGGAACACGAACAAATCAATTTTTCTAGCAATAGCAATACATTCAGCTATCTACACAGTGGAAACGTGTTCTGCTCTGTTCTCTTATTGTTAGCAGACTTGCATAGAAATCGAACAATGAAATGTCTCGCACACACCATTGCATATTCCTAATCAATAACCAACAAATACATTTTTATATTTCTTAATTGCAATGCAACGCATTGAGCTATACAGTCATTATAATGCTACAACTACAAATACTATGCAAGAAAACCTAGGCTAGGCTATAACTATAATATTAACAAAGATACGTGCATATGGGAGCTGTATGTATGAATTGCCATTAAAAATCGATAATGTAAATGTAAATGTAAATGATTGATGCTAAGTAAGTAGGTTTTGAGCTCTTATTCTACGCCCTGAGGTCTTACTTGATTTCTCCACTTGATGTTTATAAGGCAGTTAGTAGATGCCATTTCGAATTGCTAGAAATAATAATACTAGCAAAAGAAGAAGAACAACCTTGCCTTTGCCGTTTCTTTTGCGAAAGAGTGTGTGACCACTTTTTGGAACTACTTTTTATTTTATCAGAGTCAATATGCATATTGCATATTATTATGCATTCTACTTTATTTGCTAAACATATTCAGCTAGTATTTTTTACTTGTGTTACTTCCAGCACTAACAAAACCATCTTTTATTCTTTAGGTAATATGTATGCTTGTATATATTGTACTACATATTACATCGATAAAGTTATACTACTTGCAGTCGAAGTATATACTTACATACAGTTAGTTTATCCTATCCAATGATTAAGGGAAGGTTTGCTGTTTGCCAGCTTTAATAAGCTTCGAATTAAAATAAATTTATGCTAATGATAGCAATGGTTGCGGACTCTGTGTAATTTAAAAGAAAATCATCGCAATGATAGTCCATTAGCTAAACTGTACTAGAGTTACTTTAGTTTTAACATCTCACATAAACAAACATAACTCGGCAGGTAGAATTTTAATCAGTTCGGTTGTATATGTAATGTTATTGTCTTTATTACTATTAGGCATACCATACCAAGGCAAGGCAGGGAACTAGACTCTTTATTACATTTGCTGTTGTATGTAACAAAGGAACAAACTCCGTGAAACACAACACAGCACATTGCAACCAGCTATTGAAATACTGAAACTGACGAATTTGAAATATATGTAGCAGCCTGGAGGAATAAGAATATTATTGTACTGGTATTAGGAACAAAACGAGCCCGAGTCTCATAGATTTGCTCTATACAATTTAATCAATAGAATATGAATACTAGGATTATACTTTGCATTTAGTAGGATTGCATGGTAACTGACTGTTGTAAATTGTAATGTAACTTGTAACGATATGATACCTTAGGTCATACATACATTTAAAAAAGTTCGTATCGTATAATCGTATCACATCACATCCTATCGTCCTATTAGCAATAATATAACAAGTTCAGTTTCAGTTCAGTCGAGTTCAGGTTGCGATACTGGTGCATGCATACCTACTATTATACTTAAATACTCTTGGTTTGCAGTGGTACGCTATGTACTATGTACTGGTTAGTTTTCTTTCATTCTCATCATGGCATGGCATCTCATCAGCTTCAAAAGCAATAAAAATTATTTAGCCTTTATGATATCTGGCCTGGCCTGGCTTATGGTATTGTTAATACTAATGCCATTAGAATACTACATGTGTTTACTAGTTTACTTCAATTCAGTTTATGTTTTGTTCTATTCACTTTCCTTTTCTTTTTCTCTTTTACATAGTTAAGAATGCAATTCCATTTAACCATTTAGCCATACCATAAAAACAGATCCGTACAATACACACAGACACGTTAGCGATATTCTTTATAAGGTAAACGCTCTTAATTCAATTCTGCATAGTATATTACGGCTATTAAATACTTATGTTTTCCTTTCATGCATGCTGTTATCTTATACTCGAATTCAAATTAAAGATTCCCATATATTCATGAAAGAAATGTAGAAAGAAAATGGTATTCGCCCATTATATTATGCAACTGTGAACGAGTACCCTACAGAGTTAGCTATTTAACTAGATACCTATGTACTACAGATACTATACAGTCTGAGCACCTAACTAAACGAATGTGTCTGTAGACAGTATGTTTCCATTAGCAAAGTCAATAAAGAAAAAGTTGGAAGTCATAGATTATGTGAGACTTCCACATTAATCTCCTTGTACAATGGCCAAAACAAGTTGAACAATTATTACAAAGACAAATGGTACACTAACCATCGTCGTTGTTCATTGTTATTGTAATTATAATACAAGTGTATATATTATTGTTGCGTTGGATGTTGGTTGTGCATTATGAGTTTAGAATTTATGTTAAGTTAACTTGATCTTCCCTCACTCCTGTCTAGCTAATGCTAATACTCCTTGTTAGTTATACCTTTTATCCCTCGTGTAAATATGTAGGTACTGTATATAACTATCTGTATCTACTTAGTTTTGGGATTTCGTTAGCAACAAATCTTTAAAGAAATATCGTAATGATAACGCGTGTGAAAGCAGAAGATAGTTACTTAGTTATGCTGCCTATGGTCAAATTAAGGCCCACGTTTACAATGGAGAAGGTGCATGGCATGATATTAATTTAATACCTATACGTGTAGGCAGTAGATACAGTATTGTTCTTCATATTTTAGTTGTTTTCCAGAAAAAAGTTAATGTGTTATATCTGTAAGTCCGTATTATAGTATATGGATTCACGAAATGTGTGAATTGAATAGTAAAGTGGATTTTCTCTTTAGTTTTTGTATCTGTAGTACCAGTAATAACACTCAGGAATGAAATAGAAAGGTATTAGCTGCAGATAATAATATAATCTGAAATGCTGTACATAGTAGAAACAGTAGGTATGTATTATTATTGTGTGTATAGGAGAGTAATATTACATTATACCTCCTGACAAAATAATGTAATGTAGATTTCATGCAGAGTAAAGTTGTTCATTGCATTTGTATTGTAGTAGCAGGTAGTAGGTTGTAAAGAAACTATCGCCACTCCCAAAGGCTAAATATGAGCGATGACATATTTTATGAAGAGCAGGATGATACACAATCATAAATAAAGCTTGTATAAGTACATAGCATCTGTTATTTATTGTAATTTTAACCAAAGATTTCGAGTTGGACGAGTGAACTCGCAGCGAGCTAAATAGCCTGTTCTTCACAGGGATTCTCAATTCTCGGCAACAACTCTTCCAGCAACTTGCCTTCAGCTGGATCGAGTACACTCCACTTTCCTATCCAATTCTAACTCTTCTTCTAGTGATACTGATACGTACACTTACTTACACAACAGCAAAACTTATACCTACATACAACATTACTTACGATTAGGTACTTAACCTAGCAACCAACCAAAACCGAGCTAATATCTTAAAATGTTCTACACTATATGAGATGAAGTGCATATTGTAGTAAATATAGTTGGTCCAGCCAGAGCCAGAGCCAGCCAAAGTCAGCCAAGCCAAAGCCAACGAGTTCAGTTGATACGATATGATGCAAGCGAAGCTAACGATGCGCGATGTTTTCCTATAATATTGTCTTCGTCGCTGGACACATTATTATTATGCCATGGAGAGTTGAGAGCATGGGTGCTTAAGAACATCGAGACTCAAACTCAAGCCTGGAGATAAGATTCAACTAACTATATACCTACATAGTACACACATACTAGTACTAGTAAACCAACCAAACCATGTACCACTCTCTGTCTACAATTTCTTGACTTTTGGAGTCAAGTTCAGCTTTTCCAGCCAGAGAATAAAATACAAGACAAGAAGAGCCAAATAAGCCGGCTCATGCTTAACTTGCCTCATTTCATGTTTTGCTCGTGTGTATTTCAAATATATTCCAACCTACTATATATACATCATATACAGTCTCAGAGTCTCATGCAGCCTTAACATTACGAAATACATCTTATATCTGTGTAGTGTCTGATAATATTATTATGTAGTTTGAGAACAATATTACACAACACGACTTCCTTTATAGTATATTTGTACTTAACTAAAATATACATACATACATAGATACATAAGCATACAGTAGAGCACAGTGCGATGTAATAATTTTAAATATCACGAAGTTACTGTACTGGAGTCTGTTTTAGGTGTATACCTATCTACTCAATTGATAGTCCGTGAGCATCATCTTTGTATATGTACCTACATAGTAGAAAGGAAGATGTAGGTAGCGGCTATATGATTTCGGGGGAAATATTACGAGAAAACCTTGCTTTACTGGCATTCTAAACTTCAACTTACCTATGCGTTTATCTGTATATAGTAGATAACTTGTAAAAACTCAGAGAGAATTTTGAATATTCTTTATAGCACGGGCACAGTATATGAAAACTAACAATAAGATACTTACGCTAGCTAAAGGACGCATCTAGCAATACGTGAGAGAAACTAAAATGAACTCAAGTTGGAGTTGGAGTTGGAGCTGGAGTTGCTTACCGGTTGCCGGTGGTTTTTGCTTTTGCCTTGCTTCTTTCTAGCAATGTTAAAATGCATGGTAGACTAATACTTGTGTGTAAAATATACTTTACCTAGTCTTGGAGCGAGAGATGTGCGTTTAGTTTGGTTGTCTTGAATCTTGCTTCTACATTCTCCAAAGATAAGACATGCTAGCTTGTATCTAATGTAAATGTAACTGCTCATATGGGCATATGCAAATGGTAACATCATGCATGGTACCAACACGAAAATCGAATATAAATTAAATGTAGATATCTGTTCTGTATATCCACATAGGCCAGGCCACGGGTATTATTTATAAGCCTAAACTCTCATACCAAACGAAACCACTTGCTCTGAGTTTTGAAGACAAGTCGACTGGTTACTACAAAATACTATTTACTACCAAGCCAGGCAGGAGTAACTAACTATCTCTACTGCCATGCCACAGGATAACGAAACTCAATCGAACATTAAGTTCCTTAGTATAATATGTATGTATGTACATACATGTTAAATGGTTACAGGCAAGTTTGAGTAGCTGAAGTTGGAGATGGAGTCAACAAATGTGAAAACAGTATCCTTATACTTATTTAGACTGGGACTGGTACTATTCATAGAGCAGACAGTAAGACAGATAAGTAACATAGGTAGGTATAAGTACATGGATTCAGTCCAGGCCAGGCCAGGCCCAATCTGGCTAAACTATTAGGGAAAGATTTCCAAGGTGAAGGTACCAAATCTTGTTCTATATTCTAAAAAGCTTGTCTTCAGATACTAAAAAGGTATATCGCAAGCAATCTTTCTTTATATAAGTAGGTAGGTACATCTGCTAATTTATATATGTGCAATTAGTCGCGAGCATAGTATACGAGTTCATACTTAAGATAAGACAAGACAGACATATATTTACTACTAGTATATGGTACTAAATGCGTTATTTGAATATTGTACGTTTAAGGCTAACTAGTCTGCATGCCTGACTATCCATGTGAAGTGTATTTCTAGTGTGTATTGTACAGTAGTAAGGCGGACAAAAGCTGAAATCCCATCTCATCTTCCTTTCCCAAATCCAAATGCTTATTTATATGGATGACTGGGGTGACTAATAAATTCAAAACATGATTTCACCAAGGGAATGAATATAATTCAAGCAGAAATCGTATACATAACTTCTTGTGCTTATGTATGCTTATGATTCTCCTTCCACGATATCAACTTAGCTTCATTCAACTTTCAGCTCAACTAAGACAAGAGCAAGACAAGCTTGACTTGAGTGCTTACGACTCACACTTCACCAAAAGTAGATGCATCTTTGAGTAATGTTATGAAGTGAAGACAAGAGTTATATAATCCTTACAATGCAAATGCAAATGCAACACGCTACAACACTACATACATACAGATACTACTTTACAATTTACAATACTGACAACACTAACAGTATCAGTACAACTACAACTACAGGTTAAGTTAACTATAGATCTTTCTTTCCTAACTTCATTTCACTACGTTACTATACAAATACCCTAAGTATGTACCTACTTACTGCCAAAAGATGAATAGTTTAGAGGAGATAATACAGGTTCACTTCAAACTTTAGTCGAGTCAGATGAGATTGAAGAGAAGAGTTATTATTTCTTGCCATTATATTATTACTATTACAGATAGCTACTTATTTGCTTCGTTCAGATATATTTCATGTCATGAATATATTCCTACCTTTCCTTTTCTTCTAACATAAATGCTCCCCTGTGTAATAATATAATGTAATAATATTGTGCAAAGATACCTACCTATTACATAAATATGTATATGAATTTAATGTACATATATACAAACAAAGTAGAATTGGGGGTATTTATCTACTATTAAGAAATAATCTTACTTATAAGAAGCATGTGCAGGTGAGCATACACCTATCATCATGCATTGAAAGGTATTTAGTAGTTAACAAAAGTCGATATTTTGATTTAAGAAATATTATTATTAATTTCAAGTATAGGAAATTGCTTTATAATCAGCCAGTCAGAGAACTTATCTCTATCTTATTTAAAATAGGCTTGTCTTAGGTAAATGTATGTTATGGTTATGATTATGACTAGGTAAATGCAACCCGAATTTGCTTGCGGAATTGCTTAAGTAACTTATATAAACTACTGTTTAATCTTCTCAATGTGGTAAAATGCCTGTGCAAAATGTCTATGCAAAACTTGAATTGGCAACTGTATACTGTATTTAACTGCTAAATGAAAGAATATTATTTGTCGAGGTATTATTATTATATGTTTTCATTCTTATCAACATGAAGACAGGACAGGTGCCTACTGCCTACTAGGGATATGCGAATAAAATAATAGGCTACATGTACCATAGATAAGATGAAAACACAGGATGGATTTTCCTTATAAGTAGGTGCTACATAGTACATTATATGTATACAATTGCAAAGCTGATGAACAATGTTGTCTATAATTTAAGTACTACTTTGTAGACATGCCTGCATAATATAGCTGATAAAATTGATATAAAGTTAACTAACTAGACAATCCACATAGCATATTATATTGATAGTACTATTTAGAATGTAGATCCAATAAATTTTCAAGCCGAAGAGCGGAAGGAGTGTATACGTCAACTAGAATAGTGTGGATGGTCTTGGTTTGCATATACCTTGATCTAGTTTTCATTATTAGATGGACAGATTGGTGAATTTAACGCTAATGAAAAATACATGACTAGAAGTAGAAGTAGACAAGATTTTAAGGTAGATCAGAACAGAAAGCACTAAACTTCACTCCGTGTGTCTACTTTGCATTGTTGTATTTGAAAAGCAAGTTCGTGCTAATGCTATAAGCTAAGGGAAGGTAACTGATCTATCTTAAGAAATCCAATAAGCAATAAAGAAAATGCATTCTATCTGCTCCTACTAACTAACGACATAATATATCGGTGCATATTTTATGGGTATATTAGTATACATACACGGACGCGGTATCTTAATTCAAATACAAGTGCATGAACTGTATAATCTGTCTATGTAATCAGATTTTTCTTTGCTGCATACATGTTTATTGAGGAGTATTTTAAAATAATTTTTATGCAAGACATGTATGCAGTGAACAATACTGGTTTTGCTGTAGTGGTGCCATATGGTGAAAGTACACCTGCCATTTAGCCATAATTCATCGGCGTGCATACAAGAAAGCAGGTGTTAATACATTCTCGAGGCTGTAGCTCGCCATGTCAGATCTAACTCTCCAGCATTAATTAATCAGTCATTTACAACTCCCACAGTATTAACATCCTAATAAGGAGACAAGAACAACACTCTGCTATTTGATACACATCAAACATATTTCTAGCAAATAAATAAGGCACCAAATTCAGTTGAGACATGCGAACGTGGCTACATTACGACGCAAAATCTATGTCTGGCAATGCTACATATCGAGTTATATAGCCAGAAGCTCATTTTTCAGTCTAGTCTGCATTTAAATGCTAACAAATACTAGTATTTAGTAATTTAGTGTATAAACTACATTAAAAAGCAGATGCAAATAGTTTTACAACCTTTCATCCCATATGCCTTCCATTTCAGACACCGAATTGCAAACTCATGATTCTAATTCTGAGTATAACTGACCTGAACTTGTACATTATCATGTAGGCAAGTTACATATATGCGCAAATAATAATAAGGCTTACCTACCCAATTAATTTTCAACTTCAAAGGAATTCTCACAAAACTATGATTTCAGTCAGACCATATGGACAATGTGTAATAATAAGGGGCTATATACCTAAAGTACCCAGCACACTACCCACTAAGAGGATTCTATGCAAAGTATTAATTTCAATCCTGTCTGATATGCGGCAGGGTCTACTCTTGCATGCGTACCTGTAATTGCAGTATTTAATTCTGGACTTAAAGGATTATTTACAATTCTTTATTGCAAATACCTGCAAACAAAATGGATCCCTATGTACTACAAATGTTTTAGCAATCTAATCAGGAGTTTGTAAATTCTGATATGCTGACCATAAAATATAGATACTGCAATACATTGTACAGATTAATGTTAATTGCTCTTATTAATGTATAGGTAATATTTGAGAAATATGTGTTAGCTATTATGATTAGTTTATTAAATGCGAACAGATTATTATAGAGCATTGCATAACAACGAAGAATTGTCATAACCATAAAGCTTTTTGAAAAACAAGCGAATTTAATATTGTCAGCAAAATAATTATTAGTTTAAAAGGATTGCTCACTGCTTAGAGAATGAATGTAAAATTAGCTGGAAGTGATGAAAGTTGAAAACAAATTGCATGAAAAGTAGAGTAGAGTGTAGACTCTTGAAGTGAATTAAAGTATTTAATATGGAAAGTATACTTTCATTCATACATCAGTATTATCTATGTATGATTTCCGTTGTTTATGTTACATTTAATGAATTCAGTTTCCGACAGGGAAGGGCATAGGTAACAGAATAGTTTCCTAGTTCATCATCCTTTTAGAAGGCTCAACTTTAGTAAAACTGTAATTGTAATTCCACTGAATTCATTATCTGTACACAAGAACCCTAAGGAATGGATGATTATACATAAATCTACAGGTTATGGTTAGGATTCCCCATCTGTCAATTTCAGTTTACCTAAATTCCACATTTGTAATGTATCGTATCCAAATCCATTCCAACATTTCATTTCGCATACCCACTTACCATTCTTCAGCAAATATTTGACCTAATGTTACGTGCGTAAGTACACGTACCTGTATATATACTGATAGCATAGCTCGGTATGCATTGTAAATGGTAGGAATAATTATGATTATAAACGGTAACCTTTCAGCTAAGGTATTTTGCAATTTATCAACATTGCATTTGATTGTGCAGAAAGTTCCCCCGTGCTAATTCTTGAACGTTAACCATAAAATATGTATTAATTGCAGCTTGTGTGCTTAGACTAGACCCTAGCCGTCTAAATGGATGCCGGATGGACAGGTTGCCTTTATATCGGAATTCATGCACTGAATACTTAATATCATTGAGCAAACCAAAGTTATATAGATCAACGATCAGCACGCAATTAACGATCCATTGAAACAATAGCTAAATACATTAAGTTAGTTTTAAGAAAGACTATGCGCTCAAGGCGAGCAAACTCATTCGGAAAACTGATAGTTGATAGTAAATAGATAGCCACAAGTATGTACATATACAGCTAATCGTAAGCTACTACCTACTACCTACTAGGAAAGCATTTGCCGGTAATACATAATTTTCTTTTACGGATAGATAGGAATGGGTAGCTAAATCACTATTTACTATCACTGCTATAATAGTAGTAAGCTAAGTACCTATTCAGTACTTAGGTATCTTGGAAAGATGAAGATTCTTTTCTTTCCCTTCTCAATCTCGCACGACTCGCTTCCACTTCCAATGTAATCAAAGCCAAAACACAATAGAAATCTACAGCACAGCCTGAGTTAAGTTTATTTCATTCGACATTCACTCCGTCCGTCTGTTGTTCTCTTCTTTTCTGTCCGCATTTCTGCACATCCCATTTATTTGAAGGGAAACGAGAAAAATGTAATGCACTTTCTTGTTTTATACTTCTGGATTCACATTAGAGTCAAAGTCAAAGTCAACTCATCCTCATCTCAGTGCGTACCTTCGTAATGTCTACTACCTACTACCTACCTGTAGCCTTTATTACTATTACGTAATTTAACATGTTTCTATGTATTTATGCAATGTGAATGTGAGAATGCCATGCCATAGTATAGCATACAAATACCACAAGGGAAGCAGAAGTCAAGTGAAGCTTAATATTACCTAGTGAGCCAAGCCCGGTTAAGCACAGCATGATTTTAGCCCCAAACCAAAATCCAAGGAAAGTAAATTATCCAAGCTGAGTGAACTCATGTAAATGCTAAAGTGAAATAAACTAACTAAGAAAAATGAAATGAGAAAAGAAGACGCAAACCAAACCAAAGTTTAGCAGAGGACCAAGACCAAACCGAAACCAAACTAAAATCATACTTACATACCAAGATTATTTTGTGTAGCTGGTAGCTATGTAGCTATAGGCAGGTGAGTTAACTCAAATGAACTGTATCCTGTGATATTCCATTAAACAAAACAAATTCCCTAATATACATTATATGAACACTATAGGACAATATCAGAATGTGTGTACAAATATTATTTTGTATGGTATAGCGTGGGTATAGCCGATATTAGCATTAACTACTTAATATATGTACATTAAATGAAACCAGGCAGGCAGGAGACTATATAGATATTTATGTAAGTTCACTTTGAGCGACTAGAACCCAAAGACTAAACAAGAATACTGTAAGTTTAGTATTACGACCAGCTAAAGTAAAGAAGGGTGAAGAAAAGTCAACAACAGGCTGTGAAAATGAAATGCTATCAGTGCTAGTTTATTGAATAGCGATTTATCACCTTGTTTTACCCGGCCATCCATCATTGTCTCCCTGTTTACTTAATCCTCTTCCATGAACCAAGATAAGCAATAGTAGCATACCGTACCATAAACCGTGCTTTACTTAAACCTTATACTACGTTCAGCCTCAACCCGTCGAGCCTTGGCTTTCCTAGTCTAATATTTGCTGGACTAGCCCAAACCAAACCAAACTATCTGCCTGCTCTATCTCCTTCTGTTTATGTAGTCAATGTATTTGTAGTCTCTGTCTTTATATTTGCTTTAGCATAGTTCCCTTTGTGCACTATGATGTCTACTGGATGTATTGTAGTTACTTATGTTCAAGTAATCTAGTCCTACGTCCTACCCAATAGTAGAGTAGTTCAGTGTGCTAGTTTATTTAATATTCCTCTTTTCTAGGTATTTATAGCTAGTATATCATCATGGATAGATGGAATATGGAACTAGAACTTGTAGGCTTCAGAGGCTTTCCTCTGTTTGAGTTTTGCTTCGAATGGGAAAACATGCGGATAACGTCAAGCTACATTGTGCAAGTTTAGTCCTAAGCTCTGTCACTAAGACCAACCTTTGCAACACTATTTTGTGGGCTCTATGATTACTTACGATAGTAACTAAGCTCACTGGTACATTTTGTATAGATTGCAGGTATTAGATACACCATAAATGATTTAATGTGACACAATTATGGCATAGGGATATGCATACTTACTTAGTGGTGGCGTTGCTTCAGTTTGCATTTCCCATTTATTTCAAAGTAGGTCTACTATGCAGTTATTTTTAAACAGGAAGAGATATATTGTCTAGTTGGTGCAAATTCACTTGAAAATGATATAGGATATACTGTACAAATAGATAGATACCTAAGATATACCCTGTGTATATTAATTCAATGTGCAAATATGTGCAACAAATAATGAGAACACCTTGCGTTTACATTGGCTAATAGAAATCCCTCAAACAGGAGATAAAACAGAGAAGGCATTTATCATCCAATTTCCTTGCGTGTATTGGCCTTGTCCCTTTTGATGTTAAGACCTACGGATGTGTATCTGTATGAAAATTGGGTTTCTACGCGGCAGGTAAAATGAATAAGTAATTACGTTTTTCTCGTGAGGTATGGTAGTATAATAGGTATAGTATGAGATAACAGGGTATATACTTATGTACTAGATGCTCAATAAAATACGTAAGACTGTAATATATAATTAGAAAAGCAAGACAGTATGTAGTAAGTACACTTCTGTTTTAAACAGCCAATTATGCAGCCAGTTCTGGCCGATTATGCTCGAAACTAGAATATACGAAGTAGAAAATTAAATACGTAGTCATCACATCATCATCAGGATAGTCATATGGGAATGGAAGACAATTATTCAAAAATTCACTATTGGTTTTAGATTTAAGGGAAGGGAAATAAGGAGCACAGGTATATATGTATAAACAGGGAGTTGCCTTTATTTCTCTACTAAAATCCGTTTATGGTTAAAGAAATGCATTAAAATCTTGAAAAATTCCGTTCCCCGATAGTTACATTTGGAAGAAGCACTTCCACTTTATGGTGGATGCATAAATAACATAGTACGCCACATCACATCACAGTGCACCATAATAAACTTGGTTTGTCCAGAAGCAATTTAAAGCATGCATTGGTAGCATTCTTTCTTCTTTCCAATGTAGCACAGAAGACAAACACCTTTCTTATGGCTACCTGTGTGAAAAAAATCAGAAGCCTGAAAACGTTAAAACTCGAAAGTCTCGAATTTTTCTTCAGCTTTAACCTTATTATTATGATTAACTTCTACACTACGCTAATAAGACTGTAAATTCTAAGCCAGCCACACAAAATGCATCTTTATGAAGCACGAAGTAAGAAGCTATGTGTGTGCAATATGGTTTAATTTACTATGATACACTTGGAAATTGACTGCTGCTTCAAGTTCAACTACACTACGGGCTATGCAACACCAGAACATAATATTAGTCTTTACAGACAATACAGCACAGAAGTATTTCTTTTGCTGGGGCTACTGCAGTAGTCAAATTGTATGTATGTATGTATGCATTGCTTACCACTACTACTACTATGCAATTGCCATAAGTTTAGACAGATTACATATTACAGATACTAGATACATACCATAGCCCACCAGAATTATACTACCGTTTGAGATTTACTGAATTCGAATATTTTACATTACATTGAAAGCCAAGCCAAGCCAAGCCACACGGAGCCAGGCCAGGCCAAGGAACGTAAGTAAGGATGAAATGAGCAAGCAAACTACTAACATTACTTGAGTTAGCTTCTAGCGGCTTTTGCTGCTGTGTAGGAAGCTTTCTTCTCAGTTCACATTTACTCTCAGGGCTACTGATTGTGACTGTAAGCACTAAAACTATGCTAATGAGCTGTAACAGATGCATACTTTATGAACCACAATTCATCCATAATTTCCGCTTTATTGACAAGACCATATTTGTGCTTTTACCAGCATACCTCTTCCTCCTATTAATCCATAAGGTAAGCAGTAAGTATCTCACTAGCGGCATTATCCATACCAGCTATCTCCATTCAATGAAAAGTTATTATTCAAAAACTTTAGCCCTTACAGATAATCCAGTATCGTATCGTAGTGCTCTAATATCAATACATACCATATTATACCTTGCTTTGCTAGTTTAGCTTTGCTAGTTATAGCTACATACTACATAGTATAGAATGTTATGTCCTGTCTATGGGCTCGGCTTACTAATAATAACTCATTCAGATTAGATACACATTCATACACAGACAGCCATACCAAACTATCGCTTCTATTTCGCATTAACTTTTCTTTAAATAATATTTACGATTATGTAGTACAGTCTGCAGTAAGTTATCTTATACGAAGGCATTCGTCTATTACCAATATCGCGGTTAATAAAGGGCATTACATTGTTAAAGTCCAATTGTTAGCGATGTACAATACACACATGCATGTATATGTAATTCATGTCAATAAGTGTCATTCACCTCTACCATTCGAAAAATGCATTTAGAAATTTTTGTTTCCTTTTCTCTTAGCTACTGCTAACGAATGGTGTACCTGTTTGCAATATTGCAGATTACAGTAGCTATTTCTTCTGGAATAATTTGTGAACACACAAAATACAGAAAGTTTTACTGATCTGAAAATAAAAGCGTCATCTAGAAATTATTATTTGATAGGACATAATTTCTTAGTCCTGATATTATTAGATGAATACCGAATCAAATTATTTAACAAGTATAGTACAAAATCTAATACCAAATGTGCTAATGTATAAGTGCAAATATAGTAATATGCAAGTAAGCAACTGTTAACAAGTAGGCAGTAAAGGTCAATAGAGTCAAATCTGACTACTTACTACATTACAGATTTCTTTCGTGCACGAAAGAAATAAATGAAGATTTTAATTTTGGTTTGGGAAGATAGGAGGTATGAAGATATGAATAGTAAAAAAGCTTGTTAGTTAGACATGAATGCCCTGCCTGAAAGAGATAGGGAGCGAGAGACTGAGTTATCATATCAATATCATCCACGGAAGGTGGAATCTTCATAATTCTCATCAAAAAAACATTACAATCAGCTCAGCAGATAAACAACCTAATTGTAAGTTAAATGTCTATGTAAAACCGCACAAGCAACATAAGTTACACAAACCACGAAAATTCAGATCGAGACTTGACTATGTTGGTCGGCCAGCCCAATCGAATATTCACATCAGATAAAACATCCACAAACTTGACGTCCACAACTTGGCAAAATCACGAACAAGAAGTTTTAATATTGTTTAACCTTCACCTTGTGAATTATAGTGTGCAGCAGACTAGACTTTACTTGACTACTTTGAATTTTGCTACATCCTCCAGTCAAGTGAAGCCAAATCCAAGCAATGTGAAGAGTAGACATCAGACAGTGCATTACCTTTTTCATGAGATATCAAACTTTCCGATTGATAATATACTAGAAAACTACTTACATTACATGCATACGAAAGATTTAAACTGAGTTCTCCTGTTCTACAATATAATTGTACTTTACCTTTTGTATGAGCATATATTAGTAATTTTGCAATTATATTCTTCTTACTTACTACTAGTGCAGTGGCTGAACAGCAAAATGAGAAGCATATAATGCATATACCGTGATGTGATGTGTTGCGTTGTTTTCCCAATAATGTTACAACTCTGGTGATCATGACAGTACAAACCTCCTCATTGGATTACAGACCATAATATCAGCATGCTTTGTATTATAGTGTCTGACTCTGACAAGACGAGTTGTTTTCTGGGCTATCCGCTTTGAAAACTTTTGATTTATCTCATATTCTTTATTTTGCAGTGCAAAAACGTGCAAAAAGGATTTGCACGAACAGTTTGAGAGAAAAACTGAGTTGAATCGACATTCTATGTACTTTACTTACCTAGAGTATTATCCACCATAATATACTATCTTGTATTTAATGTAGTATAAGGAGATACGTAGCAATAAGACACATTATTAGACCAAACCAAAGCAATCTAATGCTTAAGTAGAAAATGTGAGAGAGTATAAGTATTATTATTACTTGAAATCCACAACCGAAAACCAACCACGCCACAAACAGGACAAGGGAACCAAAACCAAGCCAGAACAGAGACGCACATCCACATCTTTAGCTAAATTAGATAAAACGCTCTACATGTAATATTATGTATCTCGCTGAATATCTAAATCCAGTGAGAACTTAAGTTGTAAAGTAGAAGTTGGATCTTTAGCTACTCTTTAGTCAGAATACTAAACTATACAATTTTCTTCATCCTCTCTCATCCTAACAAACCAATACTTACTTTTCTTACCAAAATACGAACTAGCATTACATCCCTGCATTACGTAAGGGTATAAGACTGTACTATCTGTAGTACAAAGTATTTCGGCTCAAACTAAATAGCTTAGCTACTCGTATTTATATTTTTTTTCTTCATTCCTTCTCAGCTCACTCATTCAGTTTCTTTCGCTTGTATTCTTGTAAATGAATAAGAAAACAGCTCAAACCAAACCCCGGACTAAGTTTGCTGGAGCTGGAGTTAGAGTACAGTGCAATATAAAGTAGGTACACCCTTAGAAGTAGTCCTCGTTTGCTTTTACAGATAGTGTGCCTTTGCCTTAACTTTGCTTTACCTCTTTTGCAAAAGCCTGTCTGCTTTTTAAGATAGGGAAGATTAAATGGAAAGGAAAAAAGTTTTTCAACTCTCAAAGTCTTCTCTGAACGAAGTCAAACCATACAAAGAGGAAATCCTAGAAGCTCACATCATATTATACTGTATTATACATACTAGTACATGTAAGTAGTACTACATATAGAATAGAATACGGTCCCGCATCCCATCTTTACTTAAACTAAAGTTTCCTTTCACTGAATTCACTCACAGTTTAGTTAAGATATACATGCACAGTGAAAATGCTATTTTACTTTGCTTAAACATTCAGAATAGAACATATTATAGTTAAGTGAAGCAAAGCCACTTCACTCTTACTCATCGTCAGCCACTGAATTCGTGTTCCTAAGTAGAATCTATATCCTTCTCCATTCTATGTAGGATACATCATAACATATCTACAAAGAAGAATATATTTTGCATAGCTACTGCCTACTTATATTGAATTTTGCTGTAAATGGATCCCAAGCTAGCGATAAGCTTACTTGCTGGCTTACGTCTACGGAGTAAGAATTTGTTTTATCATTTTCTGTTGTGTTGACTTCTATGAATGCATCTATTGTACCAAGACTCCATTACAATACTTATATTTTGTTAGGAAAGAGTCCAAAATCCTTGCTACCGTAGTTATTGAATTAGTTCCACGGGGATTACGAAAATCTTACGCACTTATACTGATATTAGTGTAAAGAAAAGGCGTGGAGAAAGCTAAGCATTTCAGGGTAGTGTGTGAGTTTGTTGGACATTCTTTACTGTGCGTAATGTTTAATATTTAATTTATTAAAAGTATTTAGCCTGTAACCCCAGGTAAACTAATTCGATAAATACGGTATTCATTATATACTATTTATACTATATACTTTTTAATCACAATGCATTAAATGCATTAAAAACTAAATACCTAGAAATATGGGTGCAACCTCAGTCTATAAAACAGCCCTGATATGAATTATATTTGGAAGTCTTGCTACAATAATATAATGTCATCTCGAATAAAATACTACAACTAAACGTACTAGTAGGTAGATTATAGAACAAGCATTTGTTCGTATGTACAACTATTTGCTTTGCCTACTTACTACGTTGAATATTTATACAGTGTTTACATGCACACAAGCAAAATCAAGTTGCTGGATGACAATTTATTTATTTATATACAAGATTCGCTTCGACTCCAGTTGAACGGAGCGAAATGTGGCCTGCGGTTTGCATGCTTCCTCTCTTCCACAAAGTTTTCCCCCACCCTCCTTCTGATAAATAAAACTCAAATGAAATGAAATAAATGAAAGATTCTCAGCTTTCATCTTGTTAAATGCTTGAAATGCGAATATGAAAGAAAGGATGAAGAAGCACTTGTAGCGCTGATAGGCTGCACGAGGCAACCCACTCTTAGGGAAAATAAAAGTACACTTTGCTACAATTGTGAACGGAGTGAGTTTCGCAATAAATATTGTGTAGGATGTATCATCACTTGAGATATTTTGAAAGAGAGTAAGAGTGAAGTACATTCTACGACTTGAGTTACAGATATATGTACCATGCATGATGAACAATGGAATTCAAGCATGATGTTTATATGTGCTTTGTAACATTTATTTACCAAAAATGTTGTTGACTACTATACATATAACACATTGCCTAACTAGACAACATTTGTACCTAAAATTGGGCAATATGCTAACTACTCACAACTCGCTAGTCGACATACCCAAACAATTTCAATAAAGAGATAATAATAACAATTTGTGCCTATTTATATGCTATTATAGATATCTCATGATAATATAATAGTATTTACATGCTTGTTTAAAAAAGTTTACGTACAGTGCAGTGGCAGGCATTGGTAATTTATGCTGGCTATTAAAATACTAAGGACAGTGGTATACATAGAGGGAACATAAACAAATTGAATATAGCTAATTACTAGAACTGCGTACTAACTTCCCATTTCAAGTTTTAATGTTGCAAAAGCATTGTAATCCTAATCCTGACGAAAAACTTACTCTCATGTTTAAGCGGACGTTAATTCTCAATAGTTAAGTACAATCGTATCTATATGTGTTCACACCCAATGCTTACGCGCATTTTATAATGTGGTAATGTAACGAAACTATGAAAATACCAATTTTATATAAGAATTCTTTTAATGAAGGTTTATTTTGACATCCTTTCTTCAATTCCACATTCAAAATTTCCTCCCTGTGCCAGCACACATGTCCGTTTTCATTTGTTTTTGAATTATGAGGATAGGATTATTCTTCGAGAAAGACAATATATTTGTCAAAAGTATCACAGTTGCATGCTATGACGAACTTATCTCACTGTAACGCTTGCACTGGTTTTGAGTTGAGATAACCGACTTGCGTTTGCCATAATAAAGCTGTACTACTGAAATTTTGGTCCCATTCGCCTACACTTTTTAGAGAGTAAGGAGTCATAAATGGAACTGATCTACTTATATACATATGTCACATATTCCATTTATTATTGATACATCACACTACGGTGTAAATGGTACCCATGTAAATATATCCAATATTATTCCCTGGTAGTATGTATTTTCATTTTTTCAAAAACACTATTTAGTAATTCACATTCAACTTAATTGCCGCAACTCTTATATGTATCTGTGTCAACCAGGAAATTCGCAGCACGTATATAAGATTTTTTCTATTAGATAGATAGATAGATAGATTGGTTTATTCAGACGTATATAGCAGTAGCCCTTACATCGTTTTGGTTACATTTCATAATTTCATAAAATCGAATCAAATTCAAATGACATTTATACTTACAGATTTTATATTTAGCCACAACTCAAGTAAATAATATATCAGTATCGTAGCATAATATTAACATGTGCAAAGTCAGTACTTTAATCGAAATCTATCCGCGGTTAGTATACTCGTTACGATACAGGGATTACAAGGGTGACTAGGCCTATAACACGGAGCATAAGAGCATGATTACAACAAGGACTTATTTGAACATTATTATACAAAATACACAAT
>JAQFYC010002437.1:0-25704 GCA_034694165.1 Tomocerus mixtus
AAAGGAAGTGATGATGAAGTTATCATTAAACACGAAAAGGAAGTTATCAAGAAAGTATAGTATAAACTAAGCGTTATTAGTGTTCACATATTTACTATATACGTAGTAGGATTTTTATTTATCATTTACTGATATGTAAGCATATAGCTATAGCTAGTATAGGTAGTTTATGTGTGTACCTTGTGTCATTGTCATTGTATTGCATTACATTTACATTGCAATTGGTGTACTGAGTAGAACATATTGTTTTATGTATTTCACATTGTGGACTAACCTATAGTTTCTTTCACAGTTTTGTTTGTGAAAGGATTCCTCTCAGGTAGTGTAGTAAAGTAAATGTGTTGTTAGACATATCAACAATATGACCTTCGGATTTTTCTAGCAATATTTCTTTTAATTGTACATTACACGTGAGTGAGGCTATCTACTTAAATATATGGAACAAATTACTTATTATCTAGGTAGGTAAGGTAGTATATTGTCGGTACAGATGTAGTTGATGAATCTGAATGGAATTCTTTTCAAAATTAATGTTACTTAACTTACCAACTACTACTATATCTATGAAATTATTGTTTGCATTGTATTATACTATAGCTAGCTTTAAGCAATAAGCTTAAGCTTACAAGCAAATTATCTATACGTACGTAACGTAGTACCTAAAAATATGTACATACCTACATAGAACGATATTTTGCACACCATATAGAACTGATTGTATCTGCACTTATGTGTGTTGTAAGCATCTACTCGTGAATTCCATCTTACAATTGACAATTAGGCACAAACTAATTTGCCATGTAATTACTGAAAGATAGTCATGTACATAGTACATAGTCTGGCATCTACATTTTATAGCAAATAAATGTTCAGCTTCGACTGGGATGTTTTGTGTGAGAAATGCTATTGGGCTACATATTTTATATGTTTACAATGTACATGTATTGTTTAGATCAAACTGATAGCATTGCGCTAAACTGTTAGGTTTTGATTATGGCTTGTTTAAATTATTAAGGAGCTTGTATCCTTTATGGATTTGTTGCGTCTGTCTGTCTGTCCGTATGGTTGCGGTATAACTTAAAAACGGTTTGAGAAATCGACTTCAAATTTTCATGATAGTCTATTGAGGTTCCTCAGATAACACCATTGAAAGACGGGGTCAGATTGGGTTGAACTTCGTTCCACCAAGCAATCACCGTTCATTTACTTATATCTTTAAAGACAATAAATACAATAAATATAATAGAGTATTGCCCGGTCCTATAGATATGCCCGTCCACCCCGGCACGGTAGAGATCTTTTATTAGTGTTAGATGGTTCCGCGAAACAAATTAATTTGAATTTTACAAGTGTTTTGTTATTTTTACTTCGTTTTGTTTTGGTTTTGGTAGCACATTTGTTTTTTGTCAACGCAGCAAGTCATGAAGTGTCAAATAGCTGCAAATTTTATGTTATTTCATAAAGTGATAATGGTAAAGGTAATTGTAAATTATATTATTGAAATTAGTTCGTTGATCCACCTTCACTGCGAATTGTGCGAATAGTGCAGTGCGAATATAATAGCTGATTATCCATAGCTACGTAAGATGTAAGTAGTCACGTTGCGCCACACACAGGGGCCCTGCTGATATTTGCGAAATGGATTGTAGATGATAGAGCATGAATAGCGCGCGATTTTGTTAAATCATAATTCGTTTTTGAGAAAAATTAGATTGGGAAAGTTAATCAAATCAATATGAAATATAGATTGTGGCCTAATAATTAACAAGACTGTGCTACCTTCAATCTTATAGATGTTTCCTTATCCAATTTTAGCAGTTACCCCTTTACCAGTTGTATTATGTTGGGGATGGGGATGGGAAATCTTCTCATTTGCGTTGTACGTTGGCTAATAAGTTATTGTTCTAGATTGAAACTTATTTATTTATATTATTATGAACAGGGTGAAATAGATGAGTCACTGGAAAGAGATGAGTCTGATGACGAAGATGATGAAGATGACGATGGACTGGAACCTCCGGGATTTCTCCTTCCTCCCGATGGGGACGCTTCCAGCATTCAAGGAATACCTCCTGATGCTCAAGCTCGACTAGAAGCCTTCTTTGAAGCTGCCGGTAAGTATGATAATAATCAGATAAAAATCTGTCAATGCAGATGTGAATTAAGAATTGGCTTAAGGGTGAAGGGGGTAAGTTGATTAACACTTCCTCCTTACCACATCTGGACTGTCATTCCACTGTTTTAGTTATCATACAATGATTAATTCAATCTTATAGCTGCCGGGTTTAAATGAAAATCAGTTAAACAGTGGATTGAATTGATTGAAATGAATTTAAATGTTTTATCGATGAAATAACTCAAGGTTTCACAGATGGAAAGCTGATGTCCGATCCTGAGAATCTTCGAAAGCTCACATTAACCGTCTCCTCCGCTTTGGGTGAAGCATCCGCAGCTATCAACCGAATGCGGGACTCTCAACGGTATAAAATTATGAATTTTGCTAAATATTTTCCTCACGTTTTGTATTCTGTTTAATTGTTGCATTCTTCTACTTCTGATCATATTGTACATTATGTTAATAGGAAATCCATCGAAGAAGGAAGAAATGATTCCATGGAAGAAGGTGACAGTCTCCTAGCCCTTGCTTGCTCCTCAGGCTATTTCGAATTGGCCAGGGTAATTATTAATTATTTATTGTCATTATTTAGCTGTGTATGTGCAAAACTGTATACCTTGCCTTATTGTTTCATGTCAAAAATGGAATTTTTAATTTGTGCAGGTGCTGTTAGCGATGGGTGCCAATGTTGACGACCGTGGGAGTAAAGGTGACCTGACCCCTTTAATGGACGCATCTTCTCAGGGCCATCTTGAAATCGTCCGACTTCTCCTTAGTCATGGTGCAGACGTTAATGCCCAATCTGCCTGTGGTATGTTCACACAGTATCAAAAATCCAGCCCTACCGTTTATACAAGTTAAATCGTTTTCTTAAGTAAAACGAGACGAGAAGTGTTCCTAAATTGAAACTAAATAGCGATAATAATTATTCATTTTACAGGAAATAGTCCTTTGATGTACGCGTGTGCATCTGGTCATGAAGAGATTGTTAAAGATCTTTTAAAAGCTGGAGCAAGAGTGGAAGATAATAATGAGAATGGACATACACCATTGATGGAGGCTGCTTCAGCGGGTCATGTTCCTGTTGCCAAAGTAAGATTTACAAACTCGACCATTTAAACAAAGTTCACTTGTAGGTTGTCGCCGATTTGATTAAAAGTATACACAATTTGAAAAAATTAAGTATCGTTAAGGAAAATCTTGAGTTGATAACTCATTTTTGTCGTATTTAAAACTTGAAACGTTCTACATAACCGAAATGTACTTCATATTTCTTGTTTTGCAATATTTCTGTGAAGACATGTGAATTTGCTTATAAAAGTCTAATCAGATAAAATAAGTTTGTGTTATCGTCTCCAAATAATTTTGAATGACTAAATTGTAGCCGAAATTAATTGAACTCGTATTGTTCCATAATTCATGAGAAAACCTTGCCTGTACCTGTGATACACGTACATATACATGTTAAACGACATGTCCGACTTGTCAATCATGGTCGTGATATTGTTGTTCTATATAGAATATTCGTTTGTATTTCAATTACTATTTCGCAAATAATGACACAATCTGGAACTTGTATAAAAATTCAAATATAGGTGTAAGGTGGATTTCTTTACTAGCCGGAATTTGCTTGTCCTAATAATTGTCATTCATAGAAATAAGAATGTTCGACACATTTTATAGTCGGCTCGGACGAACATATTATGGCTGATATAGTACAATAATATTCTGCTAGACCAAAAGTGACCTTTCATCTTCAGGTTAAGATGTAGTGATAGTGCTGAAGATATATTAAGATGCAGATAATGTCTTTAATGAGTTCTTTGTAGTGATTTGAATTATTTGAAGGCCTTACCCAAGATCTTACGTTTTGTTCTGTTGCAGAATATGTAACTCGATTTTTATACACAAGCAGATAGACAGAATGGCAAACTTTTTCGCATGATGATTTATTCGATCTTTGAAGTCCGACAAAAATAGCAATGTTCTGAATCACTTTCTCTGCACAATGTACTTTAGCCTTAACCTGATCCGTTCCATAAAAGTATAGAGGAACTGAAAGTATACTCTGCTACTGTGATACTTTTTGTGAAACATGTTTGTATATATTTACATGTTGGTTAAAATGATATTCTATTGAAATTCACAGTTCGGCTAATGTTTCTTGGAATTTATAACAAAGTCATTGAAAGTAGCCCATATTATGCATTTATGGCACTAGCAAAAGTCTTACTGTACATATAATACTAAACTAAGAAATGTTATGTCTAACTATCTTTTAGATTTTATTGGAACACGGGGCTGGAATCAACACCCATTCAAATGAGTTCAAAGAGTCTGCTCTCACCGTCGCCTGCTATAAGGGTCATCTAGAAATGGTCCGATTTCTCCTATCTGCTGGCGCTGATCAAGTATAAATAAAAACTAATTTTATATATAATCTTATTATGTAATACGGCCTCTAATTGTAATGGATTATGATTCTCTTCTTTAATTTTTAGCAACATAAGACGGATGAAATGCACACGGCCCTTATGGAAGCTTCTATGGATGGACATGTGGAAGTGGCACGCCTTTTACTCGACTCCGGTGCTCAGGTAAACGGATTCGTCCCAAAATCAATGAACCATCATCACCAAAATGTATATATTTATAACTTCAAAGTTTAGAACAATAATATCTGCTTGTAACACCATTTATATAACTAATGTTAAAACATACATGTCTATGCTTGATGTCTGTAGAATCACTACTGGTGTTAAAGATTTAGGCATTAACTTCTAATCGAATCCAAACAATTGGCACGTTTACAATTTATGAAATTATTATTTACAATTTGACTATATTCGTATTCGAATAATTTATTTACAATTTAACCTCACATTTATTTATTTATTTAAGTCTGTAATTATATTAAGCTCGGCAGAAGAATCATTATATCAGTTCTTTGTCAAATTATCTTTCTAAAAGCAGACAAGAATGATATTACATCCTAATAATTAACAAAAACGAAACGCAAACTCAAACTGTGGTGAACGCTCAAGGAAGCTTGATAATTTTTGGATACAAAGTTTGTACCTATATCAACCAAGGACAGTTATTGATGGTTTAGCGAAAAGAGAATAATTGACCTTCGTTAGAAGTTGTGCTTGACTATAATATACAAATAAACTTAACTCTATACATTTCATGATTAAGTTCTAGGACCACTAAAAATCTCGTGCTGTAGTACGTTATCCCGATATATTATATTTTTGCAAGTTTCTCAATATCGCATACTTTAAATACTAATGTTTTCAAAGTATTTCTAAATCCAACTGTTTCAAAGCATCCCTATTTCTAAATTCAACTGTTTCACAGTATAAAGTATATATTATTTCTTCTGGGATTTGGAAGTTTCAGTGTCCGTCTAGGGTTGGACTCTCTAATTCTCGGTTTATTTGTGTCACGAATTAATTTAGAATCAATTTCTTACTTTTCTGATGGGAAAAGCATGAAGCGTGGCACTCTTGGTACTCTTTACACATTATATTATTTTAATTGTTCTTTTCTCTGTGTTCCAGAAAGCACGTCGTCATGATAATAAATAAGACTAATCTCAGTATTTATATAAAATGCGTAATAGAAATAGAAATTATAAGTCATATTCGTGTGGGCAGGAAAGGAATAGGTGGAAGATTTGGATTAGGAGATTTTATTTTTAATTGCCTATTTTGTATTATTTATACAGTCACGTTAAGTTCGTCCGTAAAGATATTCAGATATGAATGTAGGCTTTTCAATAGGTATGCATTTGGTTAGTTTTCAATTAGATTGTCATTTTTATGACGAAATGGTTGAAAGTAAGGTGTTTAAGTGTGCAAAATCCAGGGTTAGTCTTTGGATCACGTCTTTTATGACTTTTATTATTAATTGTGTTCACACGTTTTCCCATGGCATACAGGATAGAGATAAGGATAAGGTAGATTAAAATGTAGCAACATATTCTAGCTGGTCAAATAATGAAATCCGAATCCCTGTGTTCATGGGTAATTTGAAATAACAATAATATTTCATTTTTCTGAATATTTCAGGTCAACATGCCTGCGGATAGTTTCGAGTCTCCCTTAACCCTTGCTGCTTGTGGTGGACACGTAGAACTCGCCGAACTATTAATCGAGAGAGGGGCAAATATTGAAGAGGTGAGTTTTGAAATTTTGTTTCAATCTAGAAAACTATTTTTGATACTCCCCACTGTGTCAAATATAATTCAACAATCCAACCTAACCCCATAGTTTGCCAACTCGACCAAATCACACCCCAATAAATTTTAAAACTCAACCCGAAGCCCATTTGGTTGTGTTTTAGGTTGGGGTGTCTTTATTATAGGAATTGAGGTGCATGGAAAAGTTGCATTTTGATTACAATTGTAATAAAACTAATTTCGATTTTAATAATTTTACATAGGTAAATGATGAAGGCTACACGCCCCTCATGGAAGCTGCCAGAGAGGGACACCTAAGTGTTGTGAAGAGTCTCTTGAAGAATGATGCCAAGATCAATGCCCAAACTGAAGAAACTCATGAAACTGCTTTGACATTGGCTGCTTGTGGGGGCTTCCTTGACGTTGTCGATACTCTAGTAAACGCTGGAGCAGAAATCGAGCTGGGAGCTTCGACTCCGCTTATGGAAGCATCCCAAGAAGGACATTACCCTGTAGTAAAGTGAGTTACCTCGTTGAATTGAATCTGCACCCTTTGATTGTACAGGAGCAACATTAGCAATGAATTTATTAGTTATTTCCTATTTCATTAGCAAAAAAACAGCGAGGTATAACTGAGGTGCTTAAAATCTGTTGTATTAATGTACTTTGAAGAAAAATATTGTCCCAACTTCGCAATTTATAGGCAATAGTATGTGACCGCATCATGCATATTCCCCCTTTTATGTGCCTTAATTAATTTCCTCATCGAGTTCTAAAGTTTCTTTAAAGAAAGTCCTTCACTTAACTGCAAATTTAATTAGGTAATTACTTCATTGATAGGCTTCTTCAGCTTGTAATACTAATAAGGAAAAATTGTAAGATCCATAGTCCATCCGTAGAGTATAGATAGAAGATAGGTATACTTCACGTACATATATACATAAAAATGTAATAAATAAATAACTATACCAATTTTTAGTGAAGATATTTAGAATGCAATCTTAAGTGCTTCCCTTCCTTTAGCTTTGGGCGATCACGCGTGCCTGTTGGATGAGCATTGAATAGCCACGTTGTTTAGTCTATATGAAAAAGTTCATTCACATGGCATATCTGTATTTATTATTTAATGCAACGATAGTTAGTTTGTTGGGTAAAATTACTCACAATGAAAGATTACTTCTTCTTTGATGCTTTTTGTTATAAAGCTAAAAATGAAATGTATTGAATAATCATTTTTGGTTAGGGTTTAATCACAAAATTTTAAGTGCTTTTGCTTTGTGCCCTATGCCTTTATGAGGAAGTATTTACGTAGGTTTACGCATTGCATTATTTTTTCTATGATTTTATATCACTTTGGAAGTGTATTAACATTATTGTTTTTATGTAATAATGGTATATTATTTTATGTTGATCAAATGATCAGAGCATTTGACAATTGGCCATTAAAAGAAGCTCTACAGAAGAACAATGGTATACACCTGCGTAAATAACTTTGCATGTAGGTGCGCAGTGTAAATTTAGAACATGTTCTTAATGATTTTAGCACTGATTACTGTGATTACCGATGTTATCATAACAGTAACAGACAATTACACAATAATAATTCATATATAATCGTATTTACTACTGACCTAATTTTTGTACCTGATTTTTAACAATGCTATACTGTGGAGGTGCAAAAATTCCACTGCGTGCTAACTCAATTTAGTTACGTAATTGTTTCATAAAGCAATTGAATTACATTGTAGATATTTGCTGGATCGTGGTGCCGATATCCTCCGCCAAACGCAAACTGGTGATACAGCGTTGTCCTACGCCTGTGAAAACGGTCATACCGATGTTGTAGAACTTCTAATGGAAAAAGGAGCCGACCATGTAAATGCCCTCATAGTAAGATGTCAAATTTGTACCCATTTGTGGAATTTGAAATACTAAATGTTAACTGAAATTCTGTGTAACAGGAGCATTTATCGGAAGGCGGAAGAACTCCTCTGATGAAAGCCTGTCGCGGTGGTCATATAGAAACCATTAAGTTTTTGCTTTCCAAGGGAGCTGATGTGAATCGGCAGACAGCGAGCAACGACCATACTCCTCTATCGCTGGCATGTGCTGGGGGGCACATATCATCTGTAGAGGTCCTTCTTGCTGCTGGAGCCAACCCATACCATAAACTTAAAGTATGTTGGATCATGTTTTACTATTTATTGTTTAATGATATACGATTATTAGATATTAAGTTTAACACTAAATAAAAATATTTGTAGGACAATTCGACAATGATAATCGAGGCTGCGCGAGGTGGCCATACGCAAGTTATCCGAACCCTCCTGGATTTTAGTCCAAATAAGAATGATAAGTCTGGGAAACAGGGACAAGCCAAAGCTGGTTCATCTCATTCTGGTCACAATCAAAAAGCCCATAATGTCGATACGTCTAAGACGGGTAATTTAGTCTACATTCCGATTATCCATTTATCTGAAAAAGTGGACATGGTTTTCAATATACTGTGACTGTAACTGTTTCAGGTTCGAATCAAAATCAAGCCAAGTCTGTTCTTAGGAAGAGCCGCTCAACTTCCACCCTCGATTCCGCTGCAGCGCAACAACAGGTTTGAATTATTGCAAAATGTAAAATAAAATGTAGCTCAAAATTACTATTGTTGAATATTATTTTCCTATGCATTACAGAAAGCTACAACGGATGCGGTAACTTCGAGTGAAGCCAAAGGAAAGCAAGTTCAACAACTCCCAACCACAATGACGGGCATTCCGTTAGACAGTCCACTTTTGAAGACTTTGAATTTGCCACATGGGGACGGCAAAATCAGTTCTTCTGGTCCTACCAAACAAACGGGGACGGACGCGACGCCAACGACGAGTTCGGACACTCGAAAGAAGCCGATGCCGATGGCAATAACTGTAGTGAATTCGGAAGGTTCTAAACAGGCGGGAGGTGCTGTCACGCAATTGTCTGCGGGGGTAACCAGCGGTACGAATGTACCAAGGAAAACCGTTGCATCTGCATCTTCTACGGGAACCAGTGTTTGTATGGAGTGTGCCAAGACAAATGCAGAACAACAACAAGGGCACGTTCACGTAAAACGACCAGCAGCGGCGGAGCCCTTATCCCCTAGTGGTGGTAGGACGAGTGAAGCCATTTCTGTCATTTCGTCAGCAGGGAGTGCGTCTGGTCCTGCGGTGGTGGCGGGTTCTGCGGCTACTTCATCCTCAAGTGGTGGTGCTTCAACTGGATCTGTTGTTGGTGGTAGCTTACCATCCAATTCTAGTGGGACAGTTACGTCAACGCTGAATACTGGCCCGCCCCTTGTCCCATCGCAGGTTTGTGTATGAAACACTACTTTTATATTTGTAGCGTGTAAAGGCCCACTGGTCCTTCCGACTTCCTTTTCTCTGTCTTTTCTAATTTCTAATCTACTTAACTATGCCTCTCTCTTTTTGCAGCTAGAGTAGCTACCTACCTAATATTTATTATCATCTGAAGGCCCTAGGGCATAAGCGAATTATAATTTACCATAGTTGCAGTTTTACGTCAACACTATTAATAAATAAACTAACTTCATCTGTAATCTTTTATAGTTACATAAGACAATAAAGTATACTCTCTAAACGTTTAATGGGGATTTCATTATGGCACATGTTTAGGTGACGGCTGCTACTGCAATTAGTGAGCGTCCTAAAGCGAAAGCCAATAAACCGAGTGCGAGAAAGCAAGTGCAACTACAACAACAGCAGCTTCAACAACAACTGCAACAACAACAGCAGTTGCAACAACAATTGAACCATTGTCAAGGACAAGTGACATCTCCCGGTGGTAATAGTTCTACTGTCAACTCTCCAGGAGCTTCGCCCAATTCACCAAATACCTCATCTCCGGGATCCAGTCCTGGAGGTGCTATTCTCACTCCAACTTCTCCTGAAATACAGCAATCGCTCTCAAATCGAATCGGAGGTGGTACTAGTGGACAACCAAGTGCACTAAAGCTTCCTGCCTCGCCAAATCCTTCGGTAATTAATAAAATTAAAATATCATAGCAAGTATAATAAAGTTGCATGTTACTGACCCTTCCATTTACAATTTACTTTAGTTTATGGCAACACCTGCTCTGCTACAAATGCAAGTTCAGCAAGTTCGAAATACACCTTCTGGACATTTTAAGCTGGACCCAAAACAATTGTCTCATATATTTACGCAACATCAACAGCAGTTTGTGTATACCAAAGACAAATCTGGTATGTGTACATTTTATTAATGTGTAGATACAGATGCATATAATTTATATTTGATTTTCCCAGTTAAAATTATTAAAAAGGATGCATGCAAGGGATTTAGGCGCCAGTAAAAATTATGTTTTGTTTATTTCAATGAATTTTGTAACAGGTTTTGAACCATACGAAAATATAGAAGGTACCCCAGAGATGATCGACTTTGCCCATGTGTTGGCTACGGGGACTTACTCAGGAAATTATCCTACTGCAACACCAAGTGGTTTAGCGTCCGTAGGGGTTAGCACCCCTGTTGCGCTTTCTGGTGGTTCTCCTGGAGGTACAACAACCACCACAACCACAACAACCGTTGTGGTCACACATGGGAATGGCGAAACAGAAACAATAATTGAAGGAGATAACCTTCCTCCTGGGGCTAACGAAATGATTATGAATGCTGCAGCTGCTGCGTTTCCTCTAGATTGCTTCCAGATGCCCGGCACGATCCAGGTACACTTTTATTGCAGTATTTCCTTTCCAAATATATTTCATTTTTATTAAACGTATTTGTATTGACATATTACATTTGTTTTAGATGAACCCTTCAAGCGGAGTTCAAGTGCAGTCCTACCAGTTGAGTTCACCAGCTGCCCTTACCGCTGCAGACTTGGCAGGGATATCGCCAATGACAACAACGACGATGCATACGACAA
The DNA here is from genome assembly GCA_034694165.1 of Tomocerus mixtus. Lineage (NCBI taxonomy): Eukaryota > Metazoa > Arthropoda > Collembola > Entomobryomorpha > Tomoceridae > Tomocerus > Tomocerus mixtus. The sequence goes on from JAQFYC010002437.1 coordinate 11,236, forward strand.
CCATAATTAACTCTGCCGGGACTGCGTTTCAACCACAAATTCTCCTACCGCATCACCAACATCATCCTCCGCCGCTACCTTCAGCATTTGTTGCTGCAGCAGCGGCTAATGGAATCGTACCTCCTTCTGGAGCACCTCCTCCAGGGGCTCTTCACCAAAGTAAAAGCGGTCCTAATGCTACTGCTTCAAAGACAAAGGCTGTATCTGGTGTTTCCGCAAGTGCTGGGGGGAACGTGAAAGGTCAAGCTCAGTCTCAACCAAGTCTGCCTCAGCAGCAGCCCCAGGTGACAACGAGTACAGTGAGTGTAGCGACAGCCACGCAAGGGACCCAGGCAACTCAGGCACCTTGTGCGGCCGTCATGCCAACTCAAAAGAAACAGACTGCAAAACGGACGAGGCCCTTTAGTCAACAACCTGGGACGGTCTCAGCTGCTTCTTCAGGGAGTAGTAATCAAGGAGGAACTACGGCACAACCAAGACAATCTAACCAACAAACTCAAACCACACAACACACCCACGTTCATCATCATGTCAAGTCAGGTCAGAGTCATTCAGTCGCCTCTACTCAAACCCCAATCACGGGCCAGCAAGAGAAAGTACCGGGTTTAGCGCCAAAGGCTTTAGATGTAGATTCGGCTACGGACAGCAACGGAGAAACCTCTTTGTCTATCGCGGCTGCTTCCGGACACTATGAAGTTGTCGAGTTCCTTATTGCACGCAAAGCTCATATTGGTAAGTTTTATCTTCATTCCGTAAGGTATGAGTTGCATTTATTTATTCCCAATTTACCAAATGATCTTATTCCTCATTCTACTATTTTAGAACATCGAGATAAAAAAGGATGCACTCCACTGATCTTGGCATCTGATGGTGGTCATGAAAAAGTTGTGGAATTACTTCTGAACCAAGGAGCTGACATTGAGGCTCAGTCAGAGAGAACGAAGGACACGGCTCTTTCCCTAGCGTGCACTAAAGGTCGCTACGAAGTGGTTGAGCTGCTTCTGAAACGCGGAGCAAATAAGGAGCACCGAAATGTATCTGATTACACACCGCTTAGTCTGGCTGCTTCCGGGGGATATGTCAACATTATTAAATTGCTTTTGCAAAGTGGAGCTGAAATCAACTCAAGAACTGGGTCCAAATTGGGCATTTCTCCTCTCATGTTGGCAGCCATGAATGGTAACACCGCAGCTGTGAAACTTCTTCTAGATATGGGCTCAGACATTAATGCACAGATCGAGACCAATAAGAACACTGCCTTGACATTAGCTTGTTTCCAAGGAAGACAGGAAGTTGTGAGTCTGCTTCTCGAAAGGAAGGCCAACTTAGAACACCGTGCAAAGGTATTAGCACTACCCAGCTAAAGCCACTGGAGATATTTTATACAGAATTTATTTATGTGAATGCCTTTTTTGAAACAGACGGGATTAACTCCTTTGATGGAAGCCGCCAACGGAGGCTATACAGATGTGGGCAAAGTCCTGTTAGACAAAGGTGCTGATGTTAATGCTCCTCCTGTACCCGCAACAAGAGACACTGCATTGACTATCGCTTCTGATAAGGGGCACTACCGTTTCGTTGAATTGCTTCTTGCAAGGTACGTAATTCTGTCATTATTGGTGTATTCGCAATCGCAACGTTATTGTAATTGATTCAACGTTACCAGCGAAATCAAGGCTGCCAGTTTTCTTTTCAAGGGACCCAGTCGGGGCCTGTTCCCGATAAAACTGCACATTGTGGCAAACGGGGACTTTCTTTATATAAAGTTTGTTTCAAAGGCATTGGCCAAAAGTACATATTTAGCAATTTTGGTGAAAGTGCATCACCAGGAAGACAAAAGCTCTTTTTTTTGAAATGGGAAAACTGGGAGCTTTGAGAGAAATAATTCGTGTTTGTGTCAATAATAAAAATTTATTGCATAGGGGTGCCCTGGTTGATGTGAGAAATAAGAAAGGATGTACACCACTCTGGCTTGCGTGTCATGGTGGTCATCTCGATGTTGCACAAATCCTATTCCGCCATGGTGCAGATCTTGATGTTCAAGATAACCGACGTCTGTCTTGTTTGATGGCTGCTTTTCGAAAGGGGCACGTCAAAGTCATCCGTTGGATTGTTAAGAACGTTCAACAGTTTCCTTCCGATGGCGAAATGTCTCGCTACTTTGTTTCACTCAGCGCTGAGCCTGATCTTCTGAAAAAGTGTCAACAGTGTGCAGATTACATTAAGCAGGCTAAAGACAAACAGGCTTTAGAAGCAAATAAAAATGCAAGTATTCTCCTTGAAGAGTTGGATATGGAAAAATCTCGAGAAGAATCGAAACGATTGGCAGCTGCCCGGAGAAGAGAAAAGAAAAAGAAGAAGAAAATGGAGAAGAAACAACAGTACAGTGGTACGTCCCTCTCATTTATTAAAAAGTGCTAATTATTGTGTATGATTTGTAATTTGTTGACGTTGAACCATTACTTATTTTGTATAATAAGGTTTACACTTTAGTAGAGTCTAGCTAAGGATGTGGGTGGAATGGAAGCATTAATTTAATGAGCAACGCAACGACCTCAATTTCGCCCCATTTACTTTACGTCGGTGGTGTCAATAGGTGATAGGCATCACATTCGACATTCATATCATAACAACGTTTTTTAAATAGACAAATTAGTTTCGTGTTCAATATTTATGAAGTGAGACTGAAGCCTGCCACTTATAGTGAACAAAAAAACGATATTTTTGCGGTTATTTTAATGTGTTATCGGTAAACGGGTAATAAGGCAATACATGTGATTAGACAATAACGGTTTGCAAAATTGAAGTTTTTGGGTCAAAATAGTAAGCAGATAATTTTTTTAGTAATTACCAGTTTGATTAGAAGTCAACAACGCATTAATCAGGAAAGTCGGAAAGTGCCAATTCAACTCTGTGCTATTTAAAATGGTCATTTTACAAATGGTTGAATTTACGATTTTGAAGTACTGAACTATCGCCATTTTTCGTAGCGCAGGGTTGAGCTAACACTTTTCTAATTCCCCGTTAACTTAGCGTGAGGGTATACTCTAACTTGCAGTAACGTTAACTGCTTAATCAAACTGGTTTCAAAAAAATTGTTTTCTTACTATTTTGACCCAAAACTGCAATTTTGCAAACATTACCGTTCGTGTCTGGACATTACGATAATGCCTTATTATAGTGTCTACCGGTAACACATGGACTAGTTAAATAATTGCGATTTTTCAACCGGCCTGATCTTGAACTGCCCTACTTTTCGTTTGATTTTAGAGCATAATTGCTCGTTCGTATTTCGTATTCGAATCAAGAATTTTAATTACAAGACCTAAAGACTTATTAACCTAATCAACACGGCAGGTTATTGTTTCTAAATCTGAATAAATACAATTTATGAAAAGTTTTCATTCAAATTGGAGTAGTAAAGTTGTCCAAAGTCCAAAGCTTATACCTTAGCTTTTAATCAGCTGTTAGCTGTATGGAGTTTATTTTGAAGTAAGTCATACTTGCGTTTTAGAATTAGAATGCATGCAAAATGCAAGACCACCCGCGTAAGTTGTACCTGTACTGTACGTACATGTTATGTTACACGAAAAACTTGTATATCAAGGCCAACTTCGTTCTTTTGGTTTGGTATTATTTCAAACGTTGCGTTCCAACGCGTTGGTGGAATTTTCTTGTGTTGGAAAGTTTCGGTTTCTAGTTCTACGGTACTTTTGTTTCCATTGTTCTGCACTGCCACTGCGAGACATTATTGTCCGATTTAGAATTCAAAATTGCCTATATTAATCTATGTAGAATTATGAAATATTGTCTTCTGTCTTTGTACGTACTACGTACAAATCGCTAGATATCAACTTAATAAATGATATTGTTTTTAGGAGCCAAAGACGACGACGACGATGATGACAATGACGACGACGTTGATGGAAATCAGGACGATGATGATAACGATGATGAAGTTGGTGGTCACGATGTAATTGACTCGGGAATAGATGCCAATAGTCAAGGTTCTAATTCGTCTGTGGGCGATAACCGCAGGGTAGGAATGCCTGCAATTGTTCACCACGGTACCAACCTGAATAGTAGTAAGAATAAAGGAAACAAGGAGAACCTTCAACAGCAGATACCAGAGCGCAAGCAGCCTGTTCCGAAAAATATTGCGGTGATTGAGCCCGTCGTCGATCTAACTCCTCCTACCACAGCATCAGCAACCAAAAATAGGAAAAAGAAGAACAGAAATAAGCAGAGTGCAGCCGAACAATTAACTCAGCCACAACAACAGTACCAAAACCCTTCTCCTGTTGTGGTCATGGAAGAAAAGAGCCATATTCATGCAAATACAAAGCTTAATCAGCAAGCTGTAATTGATAAAGACAACAAGAATAATAGTAGCAACAAAACTAAGTCTGAGAAAGAGATTTTGAAAGAAAAAGTTAAGGAGGTGGAAGTTGTCGAGTTAACTGTTGGTAAATCTAAAAAGGATAAGAAAAATCCCCTTCCAGTTATGGATGACAAGAAGGTGAATATTAGGGATAAAGAAACCGAGTCTCATATAACTGTGCAGCAGGCTATTCAACTAGCTAGCGCCAAAGGAACTTCATTCTCTACGCATGGGTAAATTTCGAAATGATTACATACAATGAATTTTACCTTATTTTCCCCCCTATTGAAGTTTAAACATAATTTATTTTGTTATTTAAAACAGGAACTCCAACAAGAAGGCTATGAAAGGAGTAACCGATAATTCCAGTGTTGTCCTTGGCGGTACAGGTCCCGAACCTCTTATGGGGATATCTTTGAATCCGTCCCAGCTGCGAAAAAGTGCATTTGATCATGAAATGGGGTCTCACAACCACATGACCTTTGCATCAGTCTCCACAGGTCAGTAGTAACACTATAACACTACTTTTAAGCACCTTAAACTATTTGACAGCTGTTTTTCAAAGAAGTAAGGGAATGGAATAATACATTATAAGAAGTATAGCCTTCTTGGCTTGGGTATATGCGCTACCGATCAGATGCTGATTTATTATAGTCTTTGTCTTTTGCAGTAGTGCTAAATCAAAATTAGGGTGGACCCAGCCTATTATTTCTAAATACTATAGAAATAGTGGTCTTGTTCTGAAACCACAAAATAATAACGTATCAAATAATAGTATGTAATAACCATCCTTTGTTTTATCTAGTGGGTGTTGGAAACGTCGCAGTGAAGGCAAATCCCAACAGGAAAGATGACGGATGGAAAGAAGTAACTCGAAGTTGTCCTTCATCTCGCTCCAAGAAAGTAATTGTTCCTTCATCAGTAATCTCCCGAGTAATTGGCCGAGGTGGCTGCAATATAAATGCCATAAGAGAAGCCACAGGGGCTCACATCGAGGTTGAGAAGCAACAGAAAGGTCAAGTACAACCCGAGAGGACAATTCAAATTAAGGGATCTGCAGAAGCCACAAAACAAGCTCATAATCTCATTACGGCTCTTATGAATGAGCCAGATTTGGACGTAAAGAAATTGCTGCCTTCTCGAGTTGGTGGGAGTAGCGTTAGCTTAATGTCTCCTTCAGTTTCCACACCTAGTATTGTCACGGGCACCACTACCTATACGAATTCCAATCATGGCTGTGTTCTTTCTACCACTCCTGTGGATATTTTGATACCTCCATTGAAGCCATTGGCCGTGGCAGGAACGCCAACCATTGTAAAGAGTGCTAGTGGAAGTCAAGTAGGAGTAACGAAAGGTTCCCCGTCACCTTTGAAGAATATGGGACTTTCAAATGCTCCAGCTTCTCCTCCTTTGTTGCAATCCAGCAGTTCTCCTCCTATTAAGAAACCTACACCGGTTAGTAGTGGGGGAATAATGTCAACATCTGCTCCTCAGCCAAGTAATTTATCGCTTAATGGAAGTCTGAGCACTTTGTTCAAGAATAACGGCAATAGTGCTAGCAATTCCTCATCCGCGTCTGGAATTGGAAAACGTTCTATTGTAATCACTCCAAGTACTCAGACAGCTGCTATTTCTGGAAATCCAAACGTGTCATTTGCCTCAAAGTTGGTCCAGCAATCCAATACTAATCAAGGAATGAGTGCTAATAACAGTGGCTCAAGTTTCGGGGCTACAAACCTCCAAAGAAATATAACCCCCACACCTGTGGCTGGAGTTGGAGGAAATGTGAAGACCGTTACTCCTATCCCCGCTGCTCCAACCACTCCAACAATATCTCCACCACCTCAGTCAGCCTCACCAGTTTTAAATTCTTCTAATCCTTCTACAGTTGTCACACATCAGCAGCAGAATATTCAAATGGCGTATCACCAACAACACCAGCAACAGCATAAGGTTGACAGGCAAATGCAACCTGGAGTCATACCTATGGACAGACAGTTACAACAACAAGTCATCAATCAAAACCAAAATATACTTCAGGGACTAAATCTGGGCCCACTCACCGCTCCAGGACCGGTGGGAGGACTCGAGAGGAATACTTCTACCAAAGACACCATCAAAAATTCTAATCAAGTTGTCAACGGTCCAAATTCTATCGACAGTGGCTTCGGTCAACGTAATTTAGCTCCGGGTACCAACTCTAATCCTGGACCAGTTGGACAAAGTGCGACTGTGGGACGTGAAAGGAACGCCAATGAAAGGTTTGTTTTTCCCATATTGCTTTCCAATCATTTTTGGGTGGGCACTACCGATCAGATGCTGATTTTTGTAGTCTTTATCTTTTGCAGTAGTGCTAAATCAAAATTAGGGTGGAACCCAGCCTATTATTTCTAAATACTATAGAACTAATGGTCTTGTTCTGAAACCACAAAAATAAACTTTAATACCTGATTAAGTTAGGGTTTAGCAATTTTAGCATGCTACAATACACAATAACATTTTCTGTTGAAATTTTCAGAGGGGATGGACCAAATTCATCTTCCCAACCTCTACTGGAGTATTCCCCTTTCAATTACACATTTAGCAAAACCACCGGGTGGTTGCAGGGTGACATTGCCCCAAGGTCTTCCAATTCATCCTCAGGAGCATCTAATCTCCAACCATCTGGTCACGAGGGGAATTTAATTGGTTCTTTAAGCAACAGCAGCATTTCAAGTGCATCTAGAGCTATGAATTTTGCTTCTGTTGCTGCATCTGGAATATCTTCGTCCAGTTTAAGTACCACAACCGCACACATGACACAAGCAGTTGGTGCTCATAATGGAAATGTTATCGTAGGAGCTAATTCTGCAGCAAATCTAACTTCAAATATTGGAATGAATACATCAGGAAAAGCTAACAACATGGTTGACGGTCTGGATACAGATGTGCCTAAGGTGAGAGTAAGTTTTGGATTAAGAATTTCATTGTAATTGTGAATCAGCCTTTAACCCTGCGTAAATTCATTTTGATTTGGTATTAATTATTTTTATTGTGCTTCAGGCGGACGCTTCTAAAGCACCAGGATACCGAGGCAGTACTACCATGGGTTCCCCAATTTTGCGAATGCAACAACAACAGCAAGTCGTCCCTAATGTTCAGAATTCAGCGTATAATATCGAAGGACCTTTATCATCTCATTTTGCTGCTGCAGCTGGGATAGCAACAGCTCAGCCTGGAGGGTTGAATCCAAATATGTTGGCTTTTAATCAAGTCCAAGGTCGGCCACCGCTCAATCCAGCTATAGGGCAAAATTATGGCCACATGGGTACTACGCATAATCATGCCGGTGCTCATGGTCCTGTCGGTAGTCAGTTTGGAGGTCAGCACGATGTTCCCGCTGGACTAATGTCCTCTCAACAACACCAAGGGGTCGGAAATCAAATGAACTATTCAAACAACAGGTACGTATTGGATTACTTAACTAGTTTATGTATAGTTCAATATTTTGGGATATTAGCGTGACGCTTTCTGGCCTTTTCAATATTAAATACTATGAATGAGTTGGTTGAAGTTTGAATTTTGATAATTTTTTTGACAAAAACAAAATTTTAAAAAGTTTCCTAATAAGTATCAGGTTGTACATATTACATAATACTAATATTAGGTTAGGTTAGTTAAATGTAGTTTCTAGTTTGTTTGCTGTTGGGATATATGTAAAAAGCCTTTAATCTTAAAGTAGGGGAAGGAAATTTTATAAAGCCTATAATATTTATAAAGAAAATACGATTACTTACGTTCCTAGTTAGGTAGATAGTAGTTCAGAAAATATTTTTTACTTTTAGTTGTTAACAGTAATTCGTAACAAAACTAAAAAGTTGTATGTGTGAGTGGTCTTGATCTTGGTGCTTTCTAACATGCATAACGTTAACGAATGGATTGTGGGGCGGGCGGATATAAATAGTGGTGGTGTTCCTGGCCCTGTTCCAACAAATGTCGTCATGTCCTCCAGGCTCAACCCTCGTGCACCCAGCTTTAATCTACCCATTGGAAAGGCCCCGCCGACACAGTCACAGTCGCAGCCTCAACCCCAACAACCCTCCACTAATTCATCGATGAACTACCAGCAAAGTCAGTATTCCGCAATTCATCAGCAGCAACAGCAACAGCAGTTTAAGAATTTGACGATGAACCAGTTCAGTCGAAATGTTGGAGGAACTTCTGGAAGGGCTGGACAACAGCATCAGCAGGCTCAGTGGATTGGATATGGAGGAACTGGCGGAGGAAATGGAGGAAGTGCAGCGACGGATGCCATGATGGAATTCCCCCTGACGGCTTTGGCCAACGCTACTGGAGGGGCTATTGATCCGCAGACTCTCATCGAATCCAATATACACGACAATCAAAGCAAGTTTTTTGGTGATTTATCAAATTGTAGGTGCATGAATTCTTTCTACTCTCCTAATTTTATTTTATAAATACTTTATTTTTATCATAATACACTTCAAATTTTTATGTCACAAATTCAAAATCAATTTATTTATTTTTCAGTAGTTTTTAAATGTACACCTTCCATGGTCGTAAAACGTATCGTTTCAGTGTTTGATAAGTGACGAATCAGTCGAAGTGATTTATGAAGTATGCATTGTCGATCAGATTTGGCTATATTGTAGCCTTAATCTTTTGCAACAATGCTAAAACAAATACCAGGTTGGGACCCAGCCTACGTTTCCTTATTTCAGTGGAAGGGTGGTCTTGTCCTAAATAAACCACATTAGTATATTCTCTGCAGTATTAGCAGTTCTATTCTACTCTTCTACTTTCATTTCAACCACTAAGCATGTGTTCGTAGAAGTAGTGTAGCATCTCCAAACCCCTTGTTCCTTTTATGACATGTTCTATTCAAGTATTAATTTGTGAGTATGAAATTGCTTAGATGTTTTGAAAATGGAAGATCGTCGGCTTCCTCGGCCAATTGGTGGAGAACGTCAAGAACGGGCTTGGAAGAACACTGGGAGCTCTGGTGTTAATAATATGGGGAACATCACTCCATTCAACCCTATGGATTGCTTAGACACGAATCAAATTTCGCAACCGATTTCCATTCAACCCCAAGGGAATCATGCAGTAGGTCATGGGAGCGGTGGACCCACAGGGGGACCGAATCCTCAGCAACAACCCTGGCTGAGTATGTACGGAGGTGCTGCTAATGCTAATCAACAACAGTCACAATATACCAATTCTAACCAGTCTCAACAGCAACAGCCGCATGTAAACTCCCACGCACCGCCTGGACCTAACAGGGATGCAAGAAATTTCATGGGAAGAAGATTCATTGAGGAGGTTGATGCGAATCGTCTGATTGAACTCCAACAGGTATGTTTTTGGCTAATTTAATTATAAAGTCGACAGTGGCTGTTGATATTTTTTAAAGTGTGAAAAATACAACGAAAATTGATTTATTTTGATATTCGTTTACTAACTTCGTATTTTCATTAGTTAGACAAATAACATGATGTTCCCCAAGTTTGAGAGTTTGCAAAGTTCATTTTTTGATTACGTGTACTTATTGTTTCAACAGCAGCATATGTATGAAGTCCGGGGAAATATGATGAATGGCGGTGTCCCACCAATGATGCACATGCAAAATCCTGGATCACATCAACAATCTATGTATCCTTTTAATTTGGAACACCTGGAGCAGCATCCAATTCCTAAAATTGACCACAACTCCTGGGGTGATACAAGTCACCTTCTGATGGATGACAAGCACATGGTATGAAAAGAATTACTATTTATAACATTTTACACACCCTAATGTTGCACTTTTTTAAATGCCTCATTTAATTAATATTGATTAGGGTTGGGGAAGCGGAAATAAGTGGGGAAACTAAAGTTGAAGGCGTAGATAAACTGAAGATAGAAGAAGAATACGGCGACGGAACGACGATGACGACTACCATCGACTCGACCGAACTAACACATTGAATTATGAACTCTGTAAAGTGTAAACTGTATAATATGTACCGCTCGAGAGATGTTAGCATGACGATATACGTTAAGTAGATTAAAGCTCGAGCCTTGAATTTTTTGTAGATAATAAGAATCAGCTATTTGTAACGAATTGGTAGTAGCCTTACAACCTATATTAGTGAACTATCTAAATGCTACTAATTCTATACGAAATTCATCTTGTTAATTTAGCTGTAAGAAAAGTCCGGGTCTAAACTAGAGCCTAGACTAAACTACTATTTGAAATTCTATACCTCTTCTATTATATTGGCATCCCTGCTGATAATTTTTTCCTTACGCCATCATGGTTTGTGTACTATTGTTTACTTTGGTCTTCTGAAAAATTTGTTCTTCATTGATAATTTTATTGGAAATAGTTATATGTGTAATTGTTATTATTTAGTAGAGATATAATAATGAAAATATTATAAGTGTGGGTTTCCTGGACAGTTAGGAGCCGTACAGATATAGGAGTGAAAAATAATTGAATATTAGTAGAAGAAAGAGTTAAGGAACAGCATGTTATTTACAAATAGAAATGCTTACATGACAAGCTCTAGTAAATACATAATTTTTGACATCTATACTTATTACAATGCTTACTACAAGTTAATAGTGATGATGGCTCTGTCAACTTACCAGAAATTTTGTTACTTGAAAATGCAATTTTCTAAATTCCAGTGCCCCCACATTGGAATTCGGAAAATGTAAAATGTTTTCTAATGACAATTTAGATAGGTTGACAATAGCCTGAAACAATTTGAAAATAGCAAGCGTAGATGTAATAATTTTTGATTTTTGTATTGGAGAAACAGTCGAAGAAAGAAGAAACATGGAATTTATCAATGGTCCTACACTCCCCCAAAGTGTTAACCGTTTGAGGAATTATTTGATCTGTTCTTCGATAATGTCTTGTCTCCTCGTATATGACACTATTGAGATTTTTGAATCCCGGTTTTTGCTACTGACTTAACTTGACTAAATGTGCCACTCAAGAAAATAATAGTTTGAAAGTGGAACGTAAAGATCTGTTTCTGTTAGACATGATAAGAGCTACTAATGATTGATTGGTATGATAAAAATGTTAGTGAAATGAAAATTATTCACTATAGTTAGTGGAGCAGAGTTATTGTGACAAGAAAGAGCGCAGCGACGATAAAGTGCATTGTTGGTGACGCAAAGTGGCGTGACGTTGTTGCCGTTGCGCCTTATGGCTTACCATGATTATGGATTAGGTGCATGTATATAGCAAATGCAACAGATTGATTGCTATTGTTATTTCCCAAAGGCTGTATCTGTATGTAGTAAATAAAATTGAATTGTTAGAATCTTGTACCTTATTAGTTAGTAAAAGAACTATCTGATAAAATATTGACTTTACCGTTTACACTACATACATAGTAATCTTACCGCTGCTAATTATTAATTACTGAGAAAGGATTTCGACTGGGGGATTAGCATCGGCATTATTGTGCATTTGCAAAAGGAGTTTAAACTTTCGCAAAATGCGCAACTTGGCTTGATTTGCTTATCTTATTGAGTTGAGTGGTTTAGTTAAGTTCCGAAAAGACAGGTTAGAAATAGAAGGGGGGTTCATTATTACATTACATAGTACATGAAATTGGAATTTCTCAACAAAGAACCCTGCCTTTCGCAGATAGTAAAAAGAATAATAATATTGTACTAGATTGAATATGAAATGGAAGAGCTGCGTTTGTCCCGTTGCTGTTGCATGGAAAAATATATATAGTAGTTAAAACATGATGACCTAACAAACTTAGATTACTACATAACTACCTTACATACTGTTGTTAGATATTGTACTGTAAAAACTACTTTCAAAGATTTAAATACTATAGTTCAGTTAAATTGATATTGAATGAGTCCAGTCCAGGATAAGTGGAGAAAGTATAAAGTTAAAGTGGAACCCAAATGGACATGGAATCCTAAAAATCGTACCACTTTCAAAAGAAGAATTTGAAGAAAACCTAGAAAAAATAGAGAAACAGTTCAGTAGTAGAAAAGAACTCAGAAATTCGTCATTTCAGAACCTTACTACGATAACGATACGACTACTCTTATTACTCTACGATAATGCGACCCAGCTTATTGTTAGCTAATAAACTACAAAAAACTCTACTACTAAATACTACTACTTCTACTAAACAAGAAGAAAAAGAAGAGACAGAACTAAACAATTACCGTGTCAATGTCCTGTCTTTGACCCTGGTTCTGGTTGAACTTCATTTATTCAGGGAATTAAATATTCTAAAAAATAAGCTGGAGATTTCTTATCCAGGCCAGGCCAAAGAAAGTCAGATTTGGTAGGTGGTTGATAGTTCATTGTTTAGTGATGATGAATCAATTGATTATAATAAAAGGACATAATAATCATAAACTATTATTATGTACACAAATATTAGTAAAGGAGGAGAATATGATCGTGGATTTGGCGAAGGCCTAAATATCACGTACATAGGTCAGGTAGAGGGTTTTGGTTGATTGAAAAAAAAGAAAATTAAAAAAGGAACTTGTTAGGAAGAAATGAAGAGAACAGACACTAAGAAGAAGCCTAGTTATTATGTTTATGTAATTAAATATTTAGAAATTAGTTGTAGTCTAATAATCTTATGATGATGTTAATGTTGAACATGAAATGATGTTAACGTGGATTGATTAACTACATTACATACATACCTACTCTGATGATACAATACTAGAGATAGTTATTCAATTTAGATGTTATCGATTAATTATAATTATTATCATTAAACACGACGTAACGCTACGGAACGGACGTGTCGTAAATAAACGTGTACGTACGAAAGTAATGTCTAAGTACTCGTACTGCTACTACTATAATACTATGATACAATACAATACAATTATTATGGTCATGCTCTATAGATTACATTACAACAATACACATGATACAACTATGCTATACAATACTATATAATACAGACATTAAATATGAATATCAATACATTATGAGTAGGTTAAGAACAATGGGAAATAAATTCCAAGTGCAGTAAATTGAAAAATTAACCACCTATCATGTTTTCTGGCCAATTATTTCTTTATTTCATTTGATTCATTTTTTAGATGTTTGTGCATCAATCTAGTAAGCAAGTGAAGCAACATTTTTTAGGACATATGGTTTTAATGACATTACTTTTAAGACAGAAACGATCTATTTGCGTTTATATTTGCGTAGTACTGGTGTTTATCGGGCGAAAGCAAAAAAAGTTTAATTTCATTTAATCCTTGCATTATGCATGTATGGCAAAGTAATGGTGTATTGGGCGCATTATACACAAAGCATATACACCCTGGAAATTGTTAATTAGAGCATCCGGTTTATTTACAGAATTGCAAAAATAACCTTTGCTATACTATTAATTAGTCAATTAGAATGAAATTGGTTTGAACATAATGTGAGACGTGAGATGGGTAACTAGTCTAGTCACTGCCTACAACAATCACATCACAACCACAACTATGCAGTATTAAAGTACTACTAGCAAACTCAATAAAGATTTCAGTATAACATATGCATACACAGCCTCCTTAGCCTTGCGGGATTTTAGGTGTTGTAATTGTAATTGTAGTGTTGAGTTGAGTGTAATTTGTGCTATACTGGTATCATTGGTGCAGAAAAATAAACTGGCCAAATGGATAGTTATAATTAGGTGTAGTGTGGTAATATGCTCACGATGCACTGTAGAAACTCAATTTTATGTACGGATTATGATGGCACTAAAAATATACACAACAAAGCATTCAAACGCGTTGTTAAATTAATTTATAAGTACATACAATTGTACATTTTCAATACGTGTTTTGATAATTACCCTAATTAGGTGCAATCAGCATTTGTTTGACCCGATGTTGTAGATATATGCTAAATAGGCTCTTCGTGGTTAGGGTATCATCAATAGTATGTATCGTATTGACTTAGAATTGGCACTGACATTGACTTTCAAATGCATAGATAACAATGATAAATATAATAGTGTGTAAAAGTGTGTAGTGTACATAATATCGGAAATCGTAAGTATTAATCTGGGCAGAGCACATCACCAAATTCTGAGCTA
>JAQFYC010002438.1:0-25689 GCA_034694165.1 Tomocerus mixtus
GAATTTTTAAAATCACTCTCCCCTCCGACTTTCTCTTTATTCTCTTCCTTCCGCCTGCTATTATGTACTTCCATTCCGAAGTACGCACAAACACAGTCTAGTGAGATTTTTCTACGATCATAACTAGTAGGAGGATCTTATATATCCTACTTGCCTTTGTAATAAACGAACGCACTCTGTGTAGATTAATTTAAGCTGACTGTTATTTAGTTTAATTCTCTACCTAAATTAATTACCTGTAAAATGATTTTGCATATCATGATAGACTATTTGTACTAATTTTCGTAGAGAATATTACAGAAATAACAGTTAGGTACCTACTATAATAGTACACCTACCTTTACTTCCTATACATAATTAAGAAATGAATTTTTTCCAAGTTTCTTGACTCTTTACTATGTACTATGTAAATATGTATATCGATCTAAAGCTATAAAAGTTAGTTATAAAGCCACAGAATCACCGTTATATACGTAAATAGATATATGCTTTTCACATTTTACATGATGTTATGTATATAGCATCTGTATATAACTTTAAGGTCATATAGGTAGACCCAGAGGAAGGAAGCTAACATAGGTATAGTACAATTATAAGTAATTTACTACTTTAGACCTACTTTAGATGTATATAGTTGGCAGTATGCAATCTTTGTACGTAATGGGATGTTTAAAGTGTATTATATCTCCAGCCAAGTCAGTTAAGTGTAAATTAGAGCAGTATAAAGGTAAAATAAGCATTACATAACTAAAATTGAGAGGAACACATTTCATAGCATTAATGGACTAGCGTCCCGAGAAATTAAATGGGAAATGTGGAAGGAAGCCAAGATCTCCGGTTGATATTAGTATATGGAATATCTATAAAGCTACAGTAAATGTTAAAAGAAGGGAATGCGAATGATAACGGAAAGTGTATAAATATTTGATTAAGGTTGGCTATGGATGGAAGGGAAAGGTTCGACGCTGGCGATTCCCCACAGTCTGGCGTTGATTGAGGAGGAAGATGTTCTTTGCATCGCTGATCGGGAGCATCGCCGAATTTTGTGTATCAACGCTGGACTACAGAGCCCACAGCAGTTTGGAGAAATCGTCTCCGTCACCAATGGCGTCTACATCGGAAGAATCTTTGGAATTGCATACTACAGTGAGCTATACTAATATTTATTTATATACGATTATGTCCATTGATGATATCTGATATGTACATAATCAGACGACAAAGATATTAAACTAATGATGATCTATTTATATATATTTATGTGCTCTATATTTTGTTTTGTGCTAATAGATGGACGGATTTATGGGATAAATGGTGCGGGATCATCTCCAGCAATAACTCAAGGCTTGACGATCGATTGGAAAACATCTCAGGTTGTCGACACTTGGACATCCCAACGATCTTTTATTTCTCCTCACGATATCGCAGTGTCTCGGGATGGACAGACAATCTTTATTAGCGAAATCGGGCCCAACCGTCTCACCAAATTCGTTTTACGTCCTTATCCCTCTCAGTTTGAAAACACAATTTACGAGTGATCTGGAAGTCGGAAGTACATAGAATGGGAATGGAAGAAGGGGGAGGGGACGATGACGCTATCTGCTGTGTGTCTGTACCTTCGAGTACAATAACAATTCTTGGGGGAGAGTCTGGGAGAGATAGAAATTTCTGTTGTTGACTTTTAATGTAAAAATGTGAACTGACAATGATGTTTCCCTTTGTTTTCGGTTGGGGCATGGAAATTGAATCAAAGATGAAATGCCTTATGCCCTGGCCCCACATAGATAAATTATTCAGCTTGATTTATAATGTCAAGTAATCCGTACCTGCTCTCTCGACCTCAATCTCAAAAACACTTCCTTTATGTTCCCCAGCTCCCTTCTCTATTCCAATATTTATTTTCAAATACTTTCTTGTTTATTTTCTAGAATAGCCTCTGTTAGTTTCTAAAAACAACTAAATGCGATTGTTTTGTTTTCAAAAATTGGTAGGTTCTAATTCTTTGTGTTTCGTTTTTCTATCCAACCTTTACAAAACGAACCATGAACCTTAATTGACTTTACTGCGAAAATGAAACTCAATATTTCACGAATTTAAGAAATTCTTTTAAAAGAGTAAGTAAGTGAGAATAAATCCATAATATTCCTATAACTATTCCGTATACAATCAAAATGTATATCAAGTTTTGACCTTACAATTTTCCAAAATATAAATATAACAAACCTATCACATGAATGTATTAGATAGTATATAGTTATCATATTATTTGTGTCTTGTGTACAATTGTGCATTGTCTACTATATAAAGTATATAGTTATAGTTAACATGTGTGTATATTTAGATACCTTATACAATTAGTAATTACTAATTAGGCATCTAGGTATTCATTTGTAGATTATGTGAGTACAGTAATTACATGGCTATTTATAATTATAATACAACAGTTTATTATATCGTTTTCGTACAGTTTACGTTTCCTCAATGTAGGACTGTGTTTTGTACATTATAGTATTACCTATGTTATATAATATGTCAGTGCTAAGAAATCTAACACGTAAGGCTGTTATTATTATCAATGTACAGGAATTTTTACCTGTAAAATCAATTTTTATTTAAATTAATAATTTGTTTCCCACACACAAAGGGATAGGATTATAAAGAGCAGAAATATACCTGATTTCATGTAGGTAATACTAATAAATATTTATGTGTTGTTAACTAATTCATGTACCTAGTCCCTTTCTCAGTATTATATGTATACCAATGACCCAAACAATATGTTGTGTATGTAAATCATTGTAGCTGAAATGAATTTTATTGTCTAAGAATTACTGTAATATTATTAAAACCGAATGAGTAACATTATAAACTTTAACAATGCTATTCACTTGCTTGGAATTTCTTTCGTCATCATCTATTTTATGGTGGCAATAAAAAACTCTGAAATGATGCATGGAGTCATTTTATTAGTCCTTTGTTATTTAACTCGCATGGTTAGCTCGAACAAGACAAAGAGTAATTTTCTTTTATAAATAAATAAATGTGTCTGATATGCATCACATGAAAAACAATGAATAACACATTTACATTTTCATTTCCACGAAAAACGAATGTGTACCTTCTTACTTTTTTACAACCAAAACATCTTAAGCATTCAACGATACATAAGTGTGCACGCAAATAAAGATAAACAATTTTAGTTACTGCTGTATACGAGAAATTAACAAACCAATTAACTGTTTTATAATAGAAAAGTTAAATTAATATTGAGAATTGAGCCATGTCACTTTTAGCGTAAACATATTATGATATATACTACTGACGAATTCATTTAATTTAAAGACTCATTCCTTCATGCCTTCATAAACATTCCATTCCGATTTGTCCTTTTACATACCAACAAAGAGAAAACCAAGTTTATTCTCTGCTATATGCAAACCAATAGGTATTTAATGACCTAGCCATGTACAGTATGTCTCATCATACTTTTGTCATACTGTTATAGTTAACAGTATTTTTGGTATTTATGTATTGAAGTCGTCAATACGCTCTAAAAGTATAAAACACAATGGAATGAATTTTAATGGCACATTGCAGTCAGTCTGCATTTAGAATTGAATGTGTGAGTGCAGCAAAATGGGACGTTTATTTATTGTAGTGAGTTTAGTTTGTGTTTCGGTTTATTTCTGTTCAGCAGTTCCTTTGGCCGTACCAGGTGAGGACGATGATAGTCATGGTACGCACGAGAGACACGCATCAGAGGAAAAGGTTCACAAAAAGCATGAAAAACATGCCTCGGGTGAAAAGGCGGACCGAAAGCATGAAAAACACGCTTCGGATGAAAAAGGGGTCCGAAAGCACGAAAAACATGCTTCGGATGAAAAGGGGGACCCGAATCCGAACCCCGTACCTCCCATGCCCATGCCCCCACCACAGCCCTTCCCATTTATGTACAACCCCCAACCAGCTCCAGGAATGATGCCCCCTCCACCCCAGTACCAATATCCGAAACCTGATCCTAAAACGGGGTACACGCCCCCTGGAATCATTGCTTCCTTACCTCCGAGAATGCCCCCAGGTCTGGAGAAACAAAATAGAGAAGAGAAGGAGAAAAGAGAGAAAGGCAAAAGACCTTCGGAAAAAGATGACGAAGATGATGATCCCATTATCATAGAACCTAAGAAAAAGAACGGACCTACCAACACGGGCAAAAGCTGGTCCAACAGCTACAGTCAAAGTAGCAGCTACAGCAGCGGTCAAGGAAATAATAATCCTGTCATTAATGACAAAGGTCATATTGTGGTAAGTCATTCTGCATCAAAATACTTACAAAAAACATTTACGAATTTAATTATTCTTGATTTTAAAGATTTTTTCCTATTTAATTTGTAATGCTAATGATTTGTTGTCTGCAGGTAAAAGAAAATAATGGACCCATGAGGAAGTACAAATACGGAGAAGAAGAAACAACGTAGAAACAGAATCACAAAAATTCTTTTGCGTACTAAGTATTCTATTTTATCTTTAAACTCCAATAAACACCTTCAGAATGGATTATATTGATATCGAAATGGCATCCTACCTGCAGTAGTATCATTTGTGGATTAATGTAAATCACAAAACATATTTTTTCCAAAGAAACGTTTTTTCCTATTCTACAATGTAATTAAACACTTATTTGGTGTTAATACAATTTTTTAAGTGCCTAACCAGTGAATTGTTATTTACTGTCCCGAACCTCAGATTAAGATTCGCTGCTACATACCACAGACGGACGGACATTGTTGTGTTTTGCATATTTGAACAATTAATTCGCTTCGCAATTGGTGCAAGGTGCAATTACTATGTATAGCTAATATTTATCAGACCAATTTGGAATGTTTAGTATTTTAAATGGTAACGGGTAACCAATTTTTTATTAGGTCAAAATCATGTACCTATGTATACTAGAAATATAGCAGGACCACATAAAATGAGGACTAATTTTTCCGATATTCGGACGGATTCGGATTTAGTTGGGGTGTACGCAAACCTCAAAAACTGGTCACATAATTACATTTTCAGAAATCAGAATCGTCAGGCTAACGCTGGGGAATTAAATAGTTAAGTTGTACGGGAAAAAACTCTCGTTTGTATTTTGTAGAACTCTGAAACTTAGCTGGAGAAGATCATCATTGGGAATGTGTCCACTTCGGTAGGTATTGTTTATAGGAAATATCATGGAAGAACCTTTATATGTTACATTTGCTTTCATTTCAGAACTTATTGCAATTTCCTTTTTAGAAATACGGTTAGAGACGGGAAACAAATCTGGTAAACTGATGTTCATTTGGGGTCCGTGTCCAAATGGCTTTTTTGAGCGGGTTATCAACTGGAATATCCCACGGGCTCTGTTATTTTAATTTTAAATTACAATTAAATGACAAAATCTTCTTAGGCTGTAGGCTGAAATTAAAAACTTATTTTTGTGAAGAGGAGCGTTTATTATATTAAGTAAGTTGACTTACTTGTTGGACATGTGTTCTCCCATGAACGCCATATCCTTTTCCTGACAGGGACACTTCCCTTTCACAAATTCATCCAGAGTGGAACATTTGCATGTTGGAAATGCCAATGGACTAGCGATGCTCTCCGAGAAATAACGAACACCTCGACCATGGGAGCACTCCAAAGCTAAATCCATCCATCCATTCAGTAATTTCAAAAGTATTTGGAAACATAATTATTATTACCCATTCCCTATGCAAAGCAAAGGTCTCTACCTTTTTTCATGTACCAAAACTGTCATAATTCTTAGTGTATTATCATTTAAATAAGTAATTCATAGCAAAGTTATCCCAGTGACACGTCTTTTAATTATGCGGTAAGTTTTGACTTACTTTCATAGACGAGAATTTGAGTTTGAGGGCACCCGATTTGTTTTTGGCCCCCATTTGGGAACACATCGACGTGCCCCAGGGAAAGAGGGAGTCCTAACTGACCTCGACTGAAAAGTCGGTCTCCGCCATTCGTGTGGATTATATCGACGAATTTCGCATCAGCTTTATCCAGACGGAACTCATTGTCAACAAATCTGAATGTAGGACCAGCAGGATCCAGTCTGCATGGAAATTATCAAAATGAAAATCTTGCTTCTACTTATGTATGAAAAGATGTTGATAGCATACCCTGTGATCCTTCCTACAGCTCCATTAAGACTGTGTCCAGCCATTCCTGCAACATGAGCTCCCCAAGAAAATCCGACATAATGGACATCGTCCAGCATCAATCCAGCATATTTCATGAGGAAGCGAGTGAATTCCGCAAGACGAGCTCCAGCCACATCTGGAAGAGCCGTCCAGTAGAACAAAGGCAATGTGAAAAGGGTGTAGTCAACAATTATGACATTGACATCAGCAAGGCGCAGATAAGCGTCTCGAATGTCAATTAGGTAATACGTTATGGACACCTCCGTCGCCGTGTCCGCAAAGCCGTGAATTAAAAATTTGGTTAAACGCTTCGAGTCAAAATTGCTTGACGTCAAGGACTCCACATCTTCGAACTTTATCTCATGGGCCAACTCCGGATTTTTTCTACGTACAAATATAAGGAACAAGGAGTTAACGTTGAAAAGATATTATATTACATACTCAGTAGTACAGTGATTGTGCATTATTATATCCGTTGGTACCTAATACTGTTAAATGTAACACTTAGATACATAGTAACTTGACATACTATTAAATACTATAGAATTTAGGTGGAAAACCACATTAAGCTTCTTAGGCTACTAATTACATGCTCAAATATGTGGAAAACTCCATATAAGCGTCTCAGGTTAAAAGTTACATTGTTAAATAGAATAAGATATGGAAATAAGAAGTAATATGCACTGTGTTAGGCCAGGTAATAACGTTAATATGAAATAGTTGGACAGAAAGGGTTCTTACCGTGTCCACAATTTAAACCTGACGACATTTTTTAAGTTTAACCATTGAAATATATTATTAGGTGTAATTGTATTGGGTTTCACTTGTTCTGGATCATTGTGTATTCGTAGATGGTTGTAGGCAACTGGCTCGTCCGATTTAAACATGCGATAATTAATTCCTTCGGGAAGAGAAATCAGAACATTTTATCCGCATGAAAAATCATATTAATTACACATTTTAATATGAATCTGAATGGAACTCACCGCAAGCTATCACTGTCGTTGCACAAGTGAAGGACATAAAAAGGTAAAGAGATCTAGAATTAAAACTCATTGCATTTCCAGTTTCACCAGCCAGGAAGGGTTCTTCCCGATTTGTATTTTCAACCCAAAAGATCACTTTAACTCAAACAAATTGTATTACACAATTAAGGTATTCTCGGTTCGCACTTTCACAATTCTCGTTTCCATTTCATATGTGCTATCACATACTTAACATGGAATAATTTGGAAATTCTACATTTACTAGATATTATGTACATATTATGTACAAATATTGGAAAATGAAAGGGTAATAAATAGTGAATGGTGGAGGTGTAAATGTCAGCGAAAAATAATTAGAAACACTTTAGAAGATGTATTGTAATTTGTATAGTTTAATTCGAGTTTAAGTATAGGTACATATGTATATAGTCACTTTCGTATACCGACGACTTTTGTATGGTATACTGACTGACAGTTGTTTACCTACCAATATTCCTAACAAGGGGACGTCTTCTCACCGACTTTTTCATGGAATCAAAACTATTACTATTTAGGAGGACCATTTCGTCTTTCGTGTCTTTAGGTGTCTAAAGTAAATGGAAAAGTTATCTGTAAAAATCGTCTGCACTGACTCTGTGTTAAAAAACTAATAAATTCTCAAAAACTTTATGATTAATTAATTGATTCTTTTAAGAATGAAAGTATTAGGATAGAAATACTATGTAAAATAAAGATATAATGAAAATCATGAGTGAACATTGATGCTAATGTTATACACACATTATAAATACGTATTTTGAATTCGGACTTAATAATTTTCTATAAAAGAGAGAAGAGGAACAAGAAAGATGTAGAATGGGGAGCAGTTGCGAATTTCTTAAGCAAAGACTGAATCACTACTATTGATAAGAAAATGAAAATAAAGCCATCAAGGATGAGATGGAGGATTTGAAGGTAAGTAAGAGGTCTGGTGTTTGGTCTGCTGGCCTGGTCTGCTCTGAGTTGACTTGACCTGCTGGCCTGGCCTGGCCTGGCCTTGCTAATGAACTTATTATAGTGACATGATGACATGACACTCTTACTCTCCGTTATAAACAAAAACAACAAAGTGCAGTTCTTCATCAAGATAACATTGATCTACATCTTTATTTACCATATTATTATTGCCATTTCATTCACCATTATAATAAAGTATACATCTATGCATCTTAATCATCTCAATTCAGTCAGCTCCATTTACTAAATCCATTTTGTTCTTAATATATGTTTACTCCGTCCCTGTAATGAAGTTGTTTGTCAACCCCCATGCATTTACGAATACGAATTTAGCAGCATTTTATTGGCACTAGTTCCCTATAAAATAATATACTACTTTATGTGATACTCTTATAGTATGTGATAGTACCTCAACATAACATGAACATTGAAAGGTGCAAAGTGCATTGATAAGTAGGTAAATAGTAAATGTGATGTATGAGTGCGTAATTTGTGCGTATAGTAGTACATTACTGTATTTACTAATGACGCTTGTGCGTGTTCTATCACTGTTACAACAATATTATCTTAGTTTTTTTTTGCATTCTCCATTCTGTACTGTCATATTTACAGTACAGCAACTACATGCACTGCAAACATCTACTGCTGCTAGTGCTAATTGTAATACATTACTTTATTTAATGGGATTCAGTGTCATGTCAAGTAAGTTGTGCTAAACTATTGGCATTTAACTTTTAAAAGGCAATCTGTTTTGTCTTTACCTGACTTAATAACTTCGTATAATAAGTAGGCATTCCTATATCACATAGGGCAACATTTATCTATAACCTAGTGCAACAATGTTATGCACGAATAGATGAGGTTCTAGAAGTATATAGCGAATATCTGTGTAAGTGCAGTGGAATAATTTGGCAAATTATAGAAAGTAACCACACAAGAATTGCGAAAGCCTTATAAACAACAATGAATGATTATATAACATAGTCAACATTAGTAGGGACAGGGAGTGAGTCAACAGAATCTGTAATTGAGATATGTATGTTTTGTGTATTGTATCGTGAAGCTGCATCCCCAGATTTATATAGGACAGAAGTGAAGCTAAGTAGGTCCTCCTTAGGCATAATATGCTTGTAGTCTCTTTGTACGCACGACACACACAGACACAGAAAAGACAACAAATTAATTTCTACCTTGACCTCTAATAACAACTCAAATGCTAACTTCATTGGACACGTTTATAATGGTTACTCCAAACAATTCTTCAATAATTGATTTTTTGCTTTTTTTGCAGCGAGGGGAAATTCCAATAATTCTTCTTTCATAAATAATAATTCATCTTTAAGGTTTGACATACATTTTTCCACAGAGTGTATATTTTTATGTTTTATATTTTTGCGTTTGCTAAGAAATTCAATACAATAAGTATACTTTCATCAGTATCAATAAATTTTCAGTAAGAGCACAAATTGTTCATACCAATTATAATTGTACTTATAGTTTTAATTGATATTCATTTTAAACAGTTTTACATAAAAATTGGGTATAAATTAGCATGATATAATTTAAAAATGATTTATATGTATAAACTTAGTAAATCTTTCATTAGAAATTATAACAAGGTAAGAATTATCAAGTTTTCACTTTTCATATTTAATATACTTATTCTCCTTATTATGAATTCTATTCTACGACATTTTCACTACCATAGGATGCCTAATTTTTACCTAATAGTAGCTCTTAGTTACAGAAGATTTAACATGAACCTATAGGTATTATTTTTACAACTATTTATGCTTGACAATAAAAATATACTAATTGCATAATCTTGCCAATTTTACCAATACACACGTTCTACAACATAATGTAATGTGTGTAAAGTGCTCAAAAATCCAATTAAGATTACAACTTGCTTTTTATTGCCATTTCAGCCCTAGGACTTTTAGAATTTGTTTAGAGTGATTGACCGTGAGCATAATTAGTGGCTGTCTTTAATGTAGCGATAAAGAGCAAACATCTATTAAGTTTTATATTTGTGTTGTCTCAAATAAGCATTATAACTGTACCTATATCGTTTAGTTAAAAAGAGTTGCATATAGTATTATAGTAATACAGATAGGTACTATTTGTAGTCAGATACAATAGTAAATATTGTGCAGTAATAAAAATGCATGTCTCTGTATAACCCTAGCACAATTTACTAATCACTGTAACCACATCATCACTAATTAATCTAGTCATCCATGAATACCTATCTGTACTAGACACTAGACCTACGCAAGTTATGCAGTACGAAATTAATAAGGAGCGTAATGTAGTCTACTTTAGATGTCTTCGTTGAATGTTCATGTTTGAATGACAGAGTTAGGTAGATGTTTCACAAGTAATTTCACAGACACACCATAAATGTGCATTAATATTGATATGCCAGACCAGACTACGTATGCAGCAGTACTGTGGCCACACCAAACAAACATTAAGTCAATTAAATTCAAACAATTATTACCTTTCTTTACAAAATCGCTGTGTTATGATTGTTATTGATATGATGTAAGTTGGTAATGAAAAAGGAACGTAAACAAAGGTTGCAATTTGCAATACAAGTTAATACTATACTATCAGTAGTACAGTAGTAGCGTTAGATTAATTTAATTGCGCGATTTGCTATATAACATCTAAATATCAGCTATGAATTAAATACTACATAATAAATATGTAGTACATACTATACTTATATCACGTTTATTTGCAATTTTCTTCGCAAAGGTTTTGTTATGTATGTATGTAGTAGTATATTATGTATCTATATCGTTAATATGCAGATAATGAACTAATGCAGTAAGAGACATTCCCAATTCTCACAGGTAAACTTATTGAAAAGGTCATAGACTCAATTCTACATTATTTACCATCATTATCATGGAACTATGCCTCGGATGCTTTATAGCTTTTACACGCTTCCTATTACTACTGTTATTGTTTCGTGAGAAAACGAGATCCGCTTACCTACCTTTAGGTAAATTCGTAAACTGGTATCTTAAGTTGAGCTGAGATGTAATTCCTCAATACTTCTTACTGTATTACATAACACTACTGTAATCTATAATCACAATACAACTCAATTTAAATCCCTAAAAGACCTTTGGATGCAATTGCACTGCAAACTAACCGTTTTTTATTCCTACTACGTTCCTACACACAATATAATAGTATTAAAGCATGTACATGTTATATAGGTGTTATAATATGCTTTATTTTAATGTAAACCTACTTCTTCTCTGCTATAGTATAGGTAAAACAGTCTGTATTAATATACTGTTAACGCATATAGTTTGTATCATTTCTTTATTAATGCAAGAATGAGGAAAAACAACAATAACAACAATTAATTTCATATCCATAGGTAATTAAATTAAGTCACCTACCTAATATAGTAATAGTAGAAATAAGGATTGAGGATTGGTCATTGGTACGTGTATGCCTTCAATGTAAATAGTAAGGCAGGACAAAGATATGTAACGTAAGCAGTAATTAGCAGGATGAGATAATTTGTTTAAGCCAAGTGAAGCTCAACCCCACAAGGAAGATGCAAGTCTTCCGGTTCCCAGTAGGAAATTCCTTTGGCGAGAAGGAGTGGCCGCCAGTTGAAACACGCCAATAGTCCTGCACATAAGAAAGCAATAATTAATTTGTGTTCAAAATTAATTGTAAACCGGAATGGTGTGTCTTACATATTGTTAACAAGTCCCATGGCGATTGTATTGTCTTGTCCACAATAGCACTCTCCACTTTTGAACAGCTGAAAGGTTAGACAATGACAAATAGGATGTGCATACGGCTGCTGAATTGTGTCCACGAAATATTTGACACCTCGGCCTCTCTTGCAGTTACGAACTAAGATTCGGGGATAATAAGAATTCTGTAAAATAAAACTTAGGGTATTGTATATAATTAATTTCTAATGATTATATCCTTACAGCCGAATGTCCTGAAATTTGACGCTTCGTCGGGGCACCCGGAGGATTTCTCCACAAAGTTGGGATAAATATCAACGTGTCCTGAATAATATTTGAAAAATAATTTTAAAAAGTTCAATACAACGTATTTATGTAAGAAAATCAAGATTTCATGTGAATTCATGATTATTACATGCTCTAATTAATGATATTTAAAGATGGTACCTACCTGTTGGGGGAATAAGTCCAAATCTTGCTCCATGGAAGAAGAAACGTTTTCCATTCACATGCACGATATCCACAAATTGTGCGTCCGTGTAATCCAATTGGTGTTCATGGCCTACAGGGTTACTGCTTGGATCAGCCGGTTCCAGTCCCGAAATCCGCCCAAGTTTTCCTTTGCACATCCTCCCAGTCATTCCTGCAATGTGTGCTCCCCACAATCTCCCCACAACATGGAAATCTCCCATATTCGCTCCATTCTGTTCCAGAAAGTGTGCCATATCTGCCAATTTACTCGAGGCGAAATAAGGCAAATTTGTCCAGAAGTAAAGATATCCAGAGAAATGGGAATAATCGACCACGATCACATTGGAGTCTGATGCTGCAAGGAATGCCTGCTTCATTGGGGTAATCCAATCTCCGATTTTCTCTTCGCTCCCATCTGCAAATCCATGCAAAATGAATTTCGTCGGGCGAGTCGCAAGGAATTTACTCGAGTTAAGCGTTTTCTGATCGTTCACCTTCAAAATCTCTCCATTAAGCGGGGTCTCTCTGAGAAAATTGGAATTTTAGAGTTATTTTTCGAATATTTTCTTTAATAGATTAATTAAGAATTATACAAATATGAAATACCTGGTGAATAGCGTGAAATGTATTACATTGTCCAAATTGGCTCCAGGGTAATTTGGGTCCACTGCCGGATTTGCAACTTGATTCATATTGATATTCCCATTCGGAAGACCATTATTGGTATTTATCACATTTGAGTTCAGAATATTGTTCACGTGAACACTGTTTTCACGCGGATATTGATTCACTACTGATCTGTCATCCAAGAAACTTGGATTAAGATAATTTGGAACTGAGATGCTTTGAAGCCCACTGGGGCTAAATGGGTAATTAATCCTTTGGGGGGATAATGTCGGTGGGGGAAGGGTAGTTGTCGTAGTTATTTGCATAAAAGGATAAGAATTATGCTGATGAGGAGAGGTGCCAGTGCAATTACAACAATGACCGTTAGTATTCAAATTCACACCACTATTGTACGCAGAACTGGCGGAAGTTACTGGAAAGGGGTATGGTAATCTTCTTCCAAAAGCATATTGCCCAGTGTTTCCTAAAATGCACAATACCCTCTTAATTAGAATTAGAAGGAAAAATCAATATATTATGTAATGCAATTGATAATATTTTATGCCTTACCTTTCACAAAAACTAGAATTACGCAAAAAGCCTTGGCCAAGGTGTACGAAGCTCTCAATTCCATGTTTCAACGATACACAGTTTACTGTTTAAGCCAAATGCGGGGTTGTTGATGAGAATGCAGTTGAAGTAGGATAGACGGAAGGTAGGAAAGCAAGTGAGTCGTCTAAGAGAATTCCTGATGGTTTTGTTTCTCGGAAATGCTTTAGTATAAAAATGCATATTGGATTCAAGCTTGGCTTCCGGTTCTTTAATCATGGATAAACATCCCCGGTGCTATTCTACTAAATGTGTAGCAAATGCATAGTCTGTACTCTGTAGACTCTGTGCTATGTAATTGTGATTCATTATTTCTTCCCTTCTTGTCACGGATCCCTTTTTTATATGAACTTCTCTGCTTATTAGAATTACCATACAAGCCTGTCTACTTTGTATTGCTATTTGCTACTCGTGTTTTTGTGTATTACAGATGATTTTGCATTCTATAGCGTTTTAAAGCATTGTTCTCATATTCTCATCTACTAAGGAGCTTTTTACTTTTGTTTTTATGACGCTTTTCATTTACGAATAAAGCACCCACCTTACGTAACGAGTTTTTTGCCCATTTTATTAAAAAACTTTTACCATTAGTAGCACGATATTGCAAGTATTAGTATTCGCATAAAAGTTGGTAGATTTTTTGCTGAAGGTGCATTGTAAAATGTCTATGTAGGCTTGCAGATTTTCGTTTAGGATATAATAGGTATCAAACTTTGTATGATACACGAAATGGTAGATAAAAACGACTTTTTCTTTAGTAATTTTCGCATATTTGGCAATCCTGATTGCTTATAAGTATGTTACGCTATTCTGCATAATAAGTAGAGTAGGTATTACCAGATTTACCAGAACTATAACCTAACTACTTTATTGTAGTAAATGGTAGACTACTAGATAATAAGTAGCGTGAGAAAAACTGTTGATGACTAGTTTATTTGCATTGTTGACGCGGGTCATTGTCAGGGATGTGCGAAATAAGGCAGAGAATGCACTGCACCTGTTCTATTACATTGTTACTTACCAGGAAACTCGGAATTTGCGATTTCATTTCTCTGTATTCCTCCTTCCACCAATATTCTACGTTTCATGAAAACATTACTTTTTTGCTCTCTGTCAGCAACGTCTGTCAGGTGGACGAGGTGGATCATTAACCCACCCAAGTACCATAATAATATACATAATAGTGACTATCCTACTCATTATTACTGTAGTACTAACCTAACACAGAACATTTAAATATGGTAAATCTAGTAATGGTAATATAAGGTTATCGGGTAGGATATCTATTTACCTGCCTATACATTATACATATACTGTTAAATCATCTTCATATAAATGGCATGCGTTATCTGATTGTTAGATATTATTACTTATTGTTGCATATCTAATCTGCTTCTTTCCTTTCCTTAATATTTCCGTTTTCTTTTATTTACTCCATTTCATCAGTTTATATTTATTACTTCAACCTATACCTCTTTATAGTGCTTAAATATTTACCTACTACTACTGCATAGGTTTAGTGTGTATGTGTGTTGTATTATTACGTATTATGTACCTACCTGCTTGGATGTCCGTGTTGTAAGTTTCTTTGGCACACAATGATCCATTTTCAAATATTTTTATGTGCCCATTCATTAGCTAAATAGTTTCTTCAATGCAATGTTACAATAAGCTGACATATGTGTATAGCAATTTGAAAATTTTCTGGATTCAAATTATTATTGTAGAAGTAAAGGTCGATGAAAGCATTAGCTGCAAGGAGTGTACCTATATACAAATTTGTATTATGTACATAGGCAAGTCAATCATGGTCATTCGAATATAGTAAATATCATTAGCGTAGGCAGATATGAATAGGACCCTGAACCTATATGTCCCTTCTCATTAATATCATAATATCACGAAAGAAGTGTATTTATAAATCATAGTACATACTAAGTACTTACTATAAGTAACCATATCACATAATGTTAATGTTCTTGTTATCATCATGGTCATGGATAATCTCATACATATGTAGTTATTACTATTTATAATATAGTAAGTTGTAAGCTTAACAAGCAAACCATTATTTGGCTAGAACTAAAAGTTTTCCACAATTCCGTGGGCACCGGAACAACTTGGCAGAACTTCCTTTTCCTTCCGTTATGTAAAGGAAGACAGCTTTCCGACAACTAAAATGTAATTGCAATGAGCTTACGGATGGACAGTGCAGTAGGTACGAGTATTATACAAAACAATACCACATTGCACTTATTATCCACATTATATCTATACAATATGTAAATACACAGGTATTTAAGTGTTTCCGATGAGCACGTATGTACAAATATATGCAAGTAGTACATACTAAATAATTACAATATCTATAAGCCTAGACATCATACTTAATACATAGATATGGCATTTACTGTCTGTATAGATACTGTTATTACTATACGCATGTAAAAAGCTAATAAACCTTATTAAGAAAATACTTACGATATTATTAAACTATTGTTAACCAGGACAAATATACGAAAATAATTACGAGTGTGTTTAATTACTTATGTGTATTGCAATTGTAAATGCGTGGTTTTGAATTCCTGATCATGATAGAGATGAATTGTTTCGGAACTTGTTTCAACTCAATTTCAAACTCAACTGAAGGCAAAAAAATGACACATAAACGTACACGAAAATATTCGCAGTAAGTTTTACTTTAAGTAAAGCTACCCAAACCTTATATTATAGTATAGAACACAATTATTTTTTATTAGTTTGTATAGAATCCAAGAACGTAAATTGGAGTTTAAAGGATGGTTTTATTTAGTAATTAAAATTACAAACATTACAGGTTACAAACAATTTACAACAGTGAAATGGTTTTATGGAATTAATATGTGTAATAAGTATTTCCCATAATATTCATTATAAATAGTTAAGGCTTCAATGGTAACTGTGGATAGGGCATAACTTCATAATTTCCACTTGTCCATTTGAGGTTTGTCGTCTCATTTCTATAGAGTCTGTAGAGGTCACCATCACTTGCATAGACGTACACAGATGAGATAAAGGTTTCATCCAACCATGCAAATACAGACTCTGCATAATTTAGAAATGCTGTTTCCAAAAGAAAAGTAATGGCCTTGGCCAACGACTTAGCATCATCACTGGCATTGTCCGACAGAGTGGGCTTTCGAGACCTTTAATATATCATTATTATAAATAAATTGAAACAAATGCATAAGATGGATTTTAATCAAAACTTACTCATCGAAAATGATGCAGGAGCTGTCTTGTAAAGAAACTTGCACGAAAGCCTTCACTCGAACTTCTGAAGCTTTAACACTGCTGATTTGACAAAGGTCAAAAAATTCCTGTTTGGTGTTCATCGAAGGCACTTCGGAGTAGCGTCTTGTAGTAAAATCGTATCGAAAACTCCAAATATTTTGATCTGGAAGGAGTATAAAGTGTTTTTGGATTAAATGCTTTTTAATTCAGATTACAAATTAATGAGATTTGAACAATATAGGGATTACCTTTGGAAGAATCAATAACGTAGATCCTATCATTAAGATAACCAGCAGCATCAACTTCGACACCGGATGGGAAACCAGGAATAATGCTTTCAATGTGGCGCATCCCCCTTGTACCGTTTTTCCTGTTGAAAAGAGAAATTAATGGTAAGTATTTATTTCAGATTCAGAGAGCCCAACTAAGTAAATGTTCCAAATTCCGAATATTTTCAAATAAAAGTACATCAATATCCCAACACAGTGAGACTGGACTCCAGAAACAAATGAAAGCATGGCTGGTTGGTCGTCTATCAAGGCGAAGGCAGTTCCCCGAATGTTTCTTAAATATCGCTCTGTATCCTGGAAAAGGCATTCTGTATCTTTGGATTGGGATCCTGCTGGTCTTTGTGGTCTCGAAGTTGATGCAGATTCTTCTGATGATACTTCATAAGATATTGAAGTAGATGTTTCTACATGGGAGATCGAAGTCTGGTCACTGGTAGATGGTCTTTCGGTAGCATTACTACTTTCACCTTCGTTAATAGATGACTTTATATGTTCGTGAATGTGGACGTGTAATGGGTCTCCATTGTTAGCTTTTATCGAAATGACAACTTTGTGACTAATAAAATTTTCAGTGGAACTTTCGGAATAACTTTCTGTGGTTGATTCCCCATTTAAAGTTGTACTGGTAGAGCTTCCTTGAGAAATTGGGGTTGTTTCTGTTTCAGAAAGAACTCCAGGAGTTGTGGTTGCTAAAATATTCTCAGTTGATACACCTGCCTCTGCGTTGGATGTTGTTTCATTCTTTTCTGGAAATATAATACTGACTTCATTGTGTACACCTTCTGGATGTTCGGAATGTGAATTATTGTTATTATCTGTAAGGGTTTTCAACAATTGTGATTGGGATAATATTTCTGTTGTAGTGGAAGTGGAAGGCAGAGTGTGGCTTTCACTTTCCTTGTCAGGCAGAATTGTACTCGTCTCAGTATTATTGTGGGCAATTGGTTTCTGAGTTGCGTTTTCAATTTCTACTGTTGGTTCATCAAGAGTTATATTCGGAATATCTGTAACAAGATGCTCGATTCCAGGTGACGAGGTATCGGATGTAAGACTCTGAATTGTAGTAACTGGAATATTCTGCTTATCTCCTGCGGGTGTCGTTGGATTTTTTACTGAAGAAGGTTCTGTTGTGCTGAGAGAATTTTCCGATTTTCCTGTTGATGAATCTAAAGATGGAATTACAGTTGTTGACGTAACTTTTAATATAGGAAAAACTGTCATCTTAGTTTCCAGAGGGGAAGAAGTCGTAATTGGAATTGTAGCAAGTGTTGTGGGATTTGCGTGCATTTCGGAAGAGGAAGCTGTGCTATTTTCAGAAACAGTATTTGTTGTCATCGTATTAGAGACAGTAGTTGTAACCGTAATGGAGGTAGTATTTTCAGAAGTGTTCTCAAGATTTGAAATACTTGGTCGAGTGGGAGTAAAAGCGCTAATTATATTTTCTGCAGATATTGTTTCATTCTGAGTTGGTGCTGGCAAAATTTCTTGGGAGCTGGTTACTGCTTCTAACGGCCCATTTTTGGGAGTTGTACTAAAAGGGGCTTCCTCGGAGTTGTTTTCGGACGATACATTTGCAATAGCAGGGCCAGCAGTTGCTGCTACAATTTCTGTCCCATGAGAAACTGTTGTTGTTTCCAAAACTGCTTCCGTTACGTGGGCTTGAGAGTTTCCAGAAACTTTTTTGGGTGCGCTGACAGAAGTAATTTCTGAAATCGCTGCAGACACGTGTGTTGGAGGAGTTTCGGAAACCTTTTCATTTTCAGAAGCCGAGGAATTTTGAGAAGTTTCACCATTATAAACTGCTTCCTTATTTTCTGGCAGACTTGGAGTAGTGTCCGAGCAATTGCACGAACTATTAGTGGCTGACTCAAAGAGAGGATCGACCGATATCGTAGAATTTTCTGAATGCCCCTTCACTTCCGATCCAGAAACTGTTGTTGTTTCGGTAAACAAAGGATCAATTTTCACTGGTGCGATATTGGATGGCTTAACTGTAGTAACTTCCTTACTTTCCCCGCTTTCTCCTTCACTTTCTTTATGTTTCGATGTCTCATTAGCGAAAATTGATTCAAAATCCCCAAGGGTGGTAGTGACAATGGGGATAGTGGTAGTAGGGCCATTGATCATTGACTCATTAGAAGCTTCGGAAGCAATTGTCGTTGATGGGGGTTCATTTTTTCCAAACAGTGATTCAGTAACGGCAATCGTCATATTTTGGGCTGCTACTGTAACTCCTGCTGCTGTTGATGTTTCAGTAAACAAAGGGTCAATTTTCACCGGTGCGATATCGGAAGATTTAACTGTTGTAACCTCATTGCTTTCTCCGTGGGAATTTTCACTTGTATTTGAATGTGACGCCTCATTGGAGAAAACTGACTCAAAATCTCCTGGAGTTGTTGTTGCAGGAGAAATAGTTGTAGTATTTGGAATCTGTGACAAAAATGTCGTGGAAGGTGGTTCGTTTTTTCCGAATAGTGGGTCAGTGTCCGCAATTGTCATATTTTGGGCGTCTACAGTCACTCCAGCCTTGGTAGCGGTTTCAGTAAATAGGGGATCTATTTTAACAGGTCCAACTTTACGGGCTACAGTTGACTTCGCAGACTCCACGGATGGGGAAGTGTCTCGTTTTCCTACGGCATCGAAATTATTTTGCAAAATATTTTGCGCGCTGTCCACTGAACTGACTGAACGAAAATTCCTGACGAGAAAATTTCTCCGTTGAACTTTTGGCAATTTGTCTCTGAACATAACTTTGTAGAATACTTTCCCCAAATTGGAGCTACTTTCGTTCTCTACATCGTTAAGTGTCGGGGCACACGTAAAGCTATTCTGGGAATTCTCACCTTGATCTTGATCCCCTTGCAATTTGTAAATTGTGATTCCCAAGCAATCTGATAACCCTGCACATTCTGTGGAACACTTGAGAAACAGTTGAGATAACCTATATTGAATATCTGGGATATTAGAAGTTGATGGTATAACGTCGGTTTGTACGGGGAAAGTTCCTTCCTCTTGGGGTTCTAATTTTAAGACTGATAATCCTATTACTGCGCTTGCATTAAACAATAAAATGATAACTGTGCAATGTAATAAATCAATATAAGCATTTCTATACTGTGTACCACCCATTGTGGCTAAAATATATTTTACAAAAGTTCCAAAAAAAATCGAATTTGGGAACTAGTACTTTAAATGAATTGTTACGATAGGAGTAAAGAAATATTTTATTTTGTAAGCGTTTGCCCAGTTTCTTCCATAATAACTTTCTAGAGTTATCTCAGGTATTCTCACCCGTTATATTTATACAAACGGGGCCAAGCGCCAAGCACATTAAAAGTAAAAGTCTGATTATCATTACCAAGGTCAACGCAATTAAATAAATTCCCATTACTTTTCAATCAAGCTCCATAACCATGAACATTGATAATGAACGCATTATGGGTTTCTCAAATTATGAAAATTATTAATTATTGTCGCTTAATCGCAAAGCAGAGCAGGCCCACGAAGTTTTCATTCTAATTGCTTACTTAGTAGTTATCAGTTTTCGGATATATATTTTCGTGCTGTATATTTAAATAGGAATTGTGCACGGAGATCATAAAATATTAATACTACATTATCGAAGAAAACAAAGATACATTGTACAGTACTGATTATAATTTTCGTCTTTGGCCTTTAACTAAGGTCTTTAAGTCGCATGTAAGTACCTAATTACATCAAGGGAAGGACAAAAACAAACTCCTTTTTGGTCTCTACAAATATTATTAATTACACCATGAAATAT
Source organism: Tomocerus mixtus (assembly GCA_034694165.1). NCBI lineage: Eukaryota > Metazoa > Arthropoda > Collembola > Entomobryomorpha > Tomoceridae > Tomocerus > Tomocerus mixtus. The sequence continues at coordinate 20,935 of JAQFYC010002438.1, forward strand.
TATGAGACTTGCATACACATCTACGCCTACATGAATCCCACTAGCTGGGATTATGGATGCGTCACTGATAAATACGGTAGCAAAGGTCTCGGTGGATTCTTAAATGCAACCTAATACCACTAAGCCAATAAATATCATGACATGCCACTCATTTAATTTAGAGCCATTATTCGACCATGCAATCATGCAATGCAAGTTACTTATGTTTTCTCAGTGTTTAACTCCAGTCGGTCCAGTATAATATATAGTGTCTTTAGATCACAAGACCAGCACTATTTTCATATACAATAATTACCAATTTGTGTCGATAAGAAATACCCAAGTTAAATATTCACACATTATACAGATCATTATGTTACTGGTGCATCACTAATTGCTAGAGTATAGAATAATAGACTATAACTCTATAGTGTATCGCTAACCTAACTCTGAGACACTAGTCTATTTCTGTTTTTACCTGTGTGACGTGTGACCATGATATGAGGCTCTTCAGCAGTTTTCTTCAGCAGATCTTCCGGAGCAGTATATACCGCACCGGGAGTCCTAACTCACCTAACTGGACACTACTCTGACGATAAAGCTATGCAAAGGTTAATCGAGATTAGATGATACAGCGTCCCAGATGTGTGGATTAATTAATACCGCAGGTTAAAGCTATCTGATAAACAGACATAATTATTTATCAAAGAAAAACAATTGTGAATAAATCACTCTAAAAATGTTGGTCGTACATTGTAATGGTCCAAATTCACATTATTCACTTAATTTTATTCAATTAATGAATCATAGTATCATACTGTGCACACATTTTCATTCATAATAAATGGTAATGGTCTCCACAATTAATAGCAGCATAAATTGTAATAGGTAAGCTATTTTTGAACTATACTCTTCCACACGCAAATTGATTCTAATATTATGTTTCTAACATTAGTTCCAATTATTATGCGCACAAATACCATTTCCTGAGAACTACTAAAACTAAAATATAATTTTGAAAACAATTTTGCCGATTTTAGGGTGCTAAAACTACCGCACTTTTTCCAATCTTTACATACACAAAAACTTTCACATTTTTGTCACACTAACTTTTTAAAAGAAATAATAACTGGCATGAAATTTGTAAATTAGTTATAATAGTATTATCACTATACTATTGATTTGAATATATTACTTTGCTCCAGAAACGTATGTCAGAATATTACTTGATGGCTGGTTGTGCTTACTGTGACTTGTTGTGGTGTGAGTGAATGTAATTTTATAAATCGAATTGAAACAGTTAAGCTTCCTTTAGCTTGCTTCAGTGACGCAATGTATAGCAGTTATTTTCATTAACTTCATTGTATAAAACAAATTGATTCGAGTCGGTAAAGTTTATAGAGGTATAAAAGATAGTTTGACCGAAGGGAAAACACTTTACACACGTAAGACTAAAAATTATAGTCTTTTAAGGGTTTTCTTTTTATCCTTGCGAATTTTGGACTTTTTGGAAGGTGGTGAACTTGGCTGTGGTTTTGCATGAATCTCTGTCATTAACGTTGCTCTTTGACAAAATTCATGATAATCACTGATTAATAGTTTTCCGGCCTCTTCATTTAAAGCAGATTCGGCATTTGGCTCAATCAAAAGACACTTTATCACCTATAACATATATTTCATATTAAGTAAAAAATTACAAGTGTAGGTATCTATAACATTTATAGTAAATCAAAATAACGAAGCTATACCAGAAGAACGTGTCTTAACCCGAGATCAGGATTCCAGTCCTTTTTAAGAGCATTAACACAAATTTCTCCGCTGTTTGATATATTGGGGTGGAAAATTTTAGTGAGAAAATAGCCTTTAGGAGGGGCTGCGGGAAAATCTTTTCCAAGTACCAATTTTATTTTGAACTCGCCACCAGCATAAGGAGTTCCCTCTAAAAATGTAAATTATTATTATTACTAACACGACATACTGTGGAAAACGAAAGTAAACCTTCAAAAATATGTTTGCTTTTGGCAATTTACCAGGTCCAGAAATAGTGGCTTGAATGTCCGTCAGGTCATCGTAATTTAAATGAAATTGAATTCCTTCGGGCGGCTCCTGGCTAAGTGAAACTACTTCTTTTGAAACTCCACGAAGAACGTGAGGAGGAAGGTTTTCAACATTTGACACCTGCTAATTACACAAGACAGGAAAACAATTAATTTATGTCATAATCATGACTATTACGGGACTGGCTACGCTCAACAATATAAACAATGTAGCGTTTACTTAAATAATCCAAAAGTAAAATATTATTTTAATTTTGCAGTCTGTTGCAACTCTAAATTGGTATAATTTATAATTATAATAATTGATATCAATAATATCAATGCATGTTTACTTATATTAAGATTAGATACCAGCAACAGTATTATTTTAAAACCGAAAGAGTTGGCCTTTTTCAAAATGCTTAGTTCATAGTTTGACTTTGACTAACCGAAGATGCCATCGGGGGCTGTATGTTCGCAATTTTGAAACCACAGATAAAACAGACACTGGAAAATGGTCAAGTGAACCCTGCCTCCGCCTCTAATCCGAGTCGCAATCTTAAGCAGCGGTATATCAAAGATCTGAAAAGGAAATTATTAATTATTACTATTTGCGAACAGCTTGACATGAACATTTGACATTTGAGCCCAAAATATACGAAGGCATTTATATAAGAAGCATTTATACACGTATAAATTAATGTAAGTGTGCAGACCTGCAGACGGTTCTAAAAGATTTAATTTAGGTTGTTAGAATTGTTCTAATTTTATGTAGTATAGTCGTTTAAAACATTTAACATTTGAGTTATGAACTGTTTATTACACCATCGGTAATAAACAGTTCATAACAACTAAATAATCTAAAACCAGTAAATATGAAATAAAAAATTGAATATACAAACAAAACATTGTCCTAAAAATAATAAAACATTCCTCTTTAATCGACTAAAACCTAAACTAAAAAACAGCTGACAAACTACCTAATAATAATATTACCACCCACAACAGCTTTACCCCTTACATTGGTGCTGCATCCTTACCTAACCTATGACCTCAAATGAAATCATATGATTACGATTACGCTTCCTTAATTTCAGTCCTTGAAAGGAACCGAGATAACTAACGGTCAACAACCAACGGCCAACGGTGACGGAGTCAGTCCAATCCCTTAATCTGTTGTTAGTTTTGCTAATTATTACGATACGATCACATAAAATATAATTAAGAGAAGTTTACAGTAATTAAAAAAGTACTACTCACCAATTACAAAGGTTGAAAAAGTTAATAATAGTGACACAAAAATAAAAATAAGGTGAAGGTAGAGTTGAATTGATTTCTTTTGCCACAGCTACTCCGTTCTGCTGTCTGCTACACAGCAAAGCAAGCAAAGAACAAAAAACACAACAATCGCCAACTCGGGACGAAGATGTAGTTTGCCAGGAAGAAGAGTAGAAGGTGGCCGCCACAAAAAAGTAGCAAGTTCGGGAAATGCTTTTAGTTTGATTTGATAACATAGGCACTTTAGGTACCTTGTAGAACAGCAATTGAGGGAGACTAAATGAGGCACACACAGCAACACCTCTACACATGAGTCAAATTTAAATTTACATATTTCTGTAGTGAATTTGCATTACTACAATTAGATTTTGGTCCTCATTCCTCACTTTCATTCATTTCATTCATTCTAGTCATTTTTTCCCTCGTCGCATAACGTAATGCCGTGTAGCGTTAGTGACATGTGACATCTCAGTCAAAAGTGTGGTCCCGTACTGAAAAGCTTCCTCAGTCATCGGTCGTAGTTCAAGATCAGTTTTTCAAATCTTATGTTACTTTCAAAAATGGGTAACGATAGTACGACTGTTATAGCGACTATTCCTCCAATTCCAGCAGTTCCGGGTCCAAGCTCGTCAACACATTCCGCTGAAGCCGAAAAATCTCAACTTGTGGTCATCTCCCCAGAAGAGGAAGCTCAATCAGTTATTCCTTGGAGTGAAGGAATTCGTGATCCCGATGAAACTGAAGACGAAAGGTGCTCCATATGCGAGCTGGGTCTACTCAGATGGTTTGACGTAGATGTCAATGAACGACTGAAAATGTGCAATAATTTAAACGTAAGCGTATAATGTATAATAATTATTTAATTATTCCTCATATAATTAACATTTGGGCGAACTCTAGTTATCAGTTATATTGCCAGATGCCAGATCACAAACCTGAACCGGACTTAATACGTAACGTATCGGTATACACGTTGGTATACAGTATATAGCACAGCCGGTCGCGTCGGTCGGATTATGTTATGTATCGTCAATTTTTGGACTGGACCTAGACTTAGAGGTCCCCGACTCCTCTTTGCTAGGGTGTAGGGTATAGTGTAGGGTCGAAGTAAAGGCAATGCCCCATGATCCATAGGAATTTTCCCATTTATTTAAATTATTTTCTGAAGATTAAGATTTAGGTGCCGATCGGTGGATCTTTGCCCATGCCAATCTTGGTTTCTTGAACAGTTGTGTCTATATTCCCTGTAATTATATTAAGTTTAAAGTACACTAACTTCGTGAATATGTTAGGGGAAAATGAACAACTGTCTAAACATAATGTAATTACCTTTTCCCCTCGCCCCTCGTACGCTATACCTCTGCCAATGTCGCAACACTATCGTGCAAGGCCGGACCCAGAGGGGGGGCTATGGGGGCTCGAGCCCCTCCCGAAATTTTCGGCGTACACTAGATATTATGGC